>JAUZSX010309077.1:0-12406 GCA_034780655.1 Idiosepius hallami | reverse complement strand
CATCTAGGTGAAGGGTAACACCGAATATATAATGCCCGGGTAAGAGCACGTAAAAATGGCCTTGTACCAAACTTGGGGGTGCTCACCAAGTAAATATCATATAGAAAGAGAGAGAGAGAGAGAGATTGATAGATAGATAGATAGATAGATAGAAACTGATTAAAAAAGAGATTATTGACTCGATTGGGTCAATCGAGTTAATAGCCTGAAAGATGGGAATCGTTTTAGGGAGAAAGAAAGAAAGAAAGAAAGAGAAAGAAAGAAAGAAAGAAAGAAAGAAGAGAAAATAAATGAAACGAAGACCAGAAAACATGAACTCCGCTTGAACTCTATCAAAAACACACAACAACAAAAAAAAAAGAAAGAAAAAAAGAAAAGAAAAAAAAAAGAATAAATAAAAAAAACGTGATTGATTTGTAAGTGACTGTCTTTTTTTTTATTGGAATGTCAAAGTGCTCGACTCAGCAGCAATGAGTGGCCAGAGAGAGGCAATGACATGACATGATATGAGGGAAGAGTAGCGGGCGGTGGTAGATTATAGATGGGCTATTTAAGGAGAAGATAGGGGGAAAACCAAAAGGATAGGAAAAAAAGGGACGAAAGAAAGAGGTAAAAGGATTGAAAGAAAGGGGGAAAAAAAGAGAGAAAAGGAAATATTGAAAGAAAAATGAGGGGAAAAAGAGATAGATTGATCAAAGGAAAGAATGAAAGAAGAAAAAACGAGAGAGAAGGAAGGAATAAAAAAGACGTGATGATAAAAGAAAGATATAGGGATATATATATATATATATATATATATATAATTATTATTCTAAGTATTAAGGTTGCTTAAATTTATAGTTAGAGTGCTCAATATCAGTGATAGAGCGTGTATACTAGTTAAGTGTAGACACGGAGTCAATAACTGTCAGTTTGTTGCTTATGCGTTCGTCAGGTCGAAAACTTTTTTAGACCTGACGAATGCATAGTGAGAAACTGACAGTTGTCCATCCCCGCCCACTCCGTGTCTACACTTAACTAGTGTATATATATATATATGAATGAAACTTGTATTTGTCTTATATGTGATTCTCCTAAATAGCTTTGAATATTATGGTGATTTTCCTGAAATTCTTTCTGATTCTAGAATCTTCCAAGTTTTCTCTCCTTTTTTAGCAATAAATCTAATGAGTTTTGCATGAAATGTCACAACTGTCAACAAAACTAAGTGCGCCAATTCTGTGCTGTTTGATTGGAAGAATTTGAGGGAGGGACAGTGGGGTGGGTGTTAGGAGGCCAGTAAAGTAAGGGCTGGCTGGGGGGGTGGCACTTGACACTCAGAAAATAGCCACACATACACACACATTTCCACCAACGCACTCATACAAGTATTATGTTGATGATTAGAAAGAGAACTATTTAACTATAAATATATCATATTCATTCGTTTATCATTCCTTAACTTAATGTAAACAGCTTTAAACATTATTTTTCATCGGCTTCAGGGAAGCATTAGAACTATCCTTTTGTTAATAGTGTTTCTAAAAGTCTTGCATCATGAATATTTCTAATCTTTACCTTTTAAAACATATACCAGTTGATGGCCAGATATATAGTAGACAAGTGTAGACACAATCAATGGCTTTTGGTGACTCTCAGTCTCCCGCTCATATATATATATATATATATATATTTGTGAGAGAGAGAGAGATTACTGTGTGTTTAATTTTTAATCTTAATTTGTGTCAGTTTAAGTCTTATAAAAATTAAACATTAATTAAGAATTCTGCAAAAAGTTAAAAATCTTGTTTATAAAGTTGAAATTGATTTTAACTAATTTTAATTAATGTTTGATTTTTAAATGATTTTATTTCAAGATGTGTAATATAACAATTTGGGCAATTAGACGATACCAAATGATTGGTTGTATTTTGTCTTGAAGAAATATTTCTTATTCTTTTGAGATCAACATCATTGTCAAATAAATGGAGAAATGAGCATATTATTATGAATAGGATTCTAACAATGTTTTAGAAACAATTTGATTTTATAACCTGCATTTATTTCCTCCTTAATATTTTCAAACAAGATTCCACTCCTTCATTCATAAAATACATGGCTAAAACTTTTCCAAAATCTAATTTTCCTTTTATAATTGAAAGTTTTTTCTTTTTTAATCAAAGAAAAGGAGGAATCTGTGCTGTTGTATTGTTCCTCTGAAACATAGCCACCATCTTCTTGTTGAAAGATGGAAGATGATTTTGATAAACTGGTGCTTTGAAAAATGATTGAATTCTGGAACATTCTGGAGGAAATGAGTTTTTCTAATTTAAGGAAAAACTCGCTTAACTCTGAAATTGCTTCCTGACAATTTTTTTTTTAAATAACGATTCTAAGGAAAGTTGTATAAATGAATTTAAAATCCGTTTTTCTATAAATATGAAAATAATTGAGGAATGACTTTTTTACTCAAATGACTTTTCTGAAAATATTTTCATGTGTCTATTTATACAAGCTTGAAAATGCAGATTTATTTGCACAAGAAAGAAAATCCTAATTATAAAATATTGCTATCAACTTGCTCATGTACCTACAATTTGCATGGCTAGTTGATATTTCAAAAAATCTAAATTATATGTTTTTTCTTGAGTAAATTAAAATTAAATTAAATTAAAATTTTTTATCTGTTGATTAATGAAATGATTATCGTGATTTTGTGAATGTTTAGCAAACTCCAACCAACAGAAGAATTCCTTGTTGGTGCACACACTTCTGCACTCCTAAAGGGGAGCACATTTAGTGTGAGAAAGTCAAAACAATGAATTTTGTTACACTCAGTCTTATCAGAACTTTTTTTTAAAAGGATTCTCTTCCAAATTTAGATGACTGCAAATAAAGCTAAAAGAAGGGAAAAAAAATGTCTGGTTATCATTTTTAGTGATAAACCTGACAATGATGCGGATAATGCAAATAATCTTTATCTTTCATCAATGAATCGTAATAATTTATGATGTATGTCTAAATTTTGTTAAATACTAAACCAAAATTCATTCTGAATGATTTTAGAAACATTTTAAACTTTTGTTGAAAAATTAATACTTTATACAGATTTAGGTTATTATTTAAAAAATAAAAATTTTTTATTCAATATTTAAAAATCTTCATAAGAATAGGGCATTTCTTAAAATATTTGGTCTGTCAATCAATTTGAAGTAAAATCCTTATTAATGTCTTCCATGTCTTCTTATCCTAACATGAAGGCTGTCTTAAAAGGTTTGAATATTGAGGAAAGAAAAGGTAAAACTTTTGATTTTCTTTATTTGATCTTCAAATTCTTTTGTTTCCTAACACTAAAGATTTCTCCAATTAAAATCTTATATGGATTCCATTTGATTAAACCTATAAAACTTGAATACTAATATCAGTGGTGATGCTTGTCTCAACCATTTACTTATTAAGCTGTGTTCATACTGGAAAAAACTTAATTTTAAAAGTTGTGTGTCCTTTCTTTTTTGCCATCTTGTGTGTTTTTTTTATCTTGTGTGTCTTTTTTTATCTTGTGTGTCTTTTTTGTCTTGTGTGTCTTTTTTGTCTTGTGTGTCTTTTTTGTCTTGTGTGTCTTTTTTTGTCATCTTGTGTGTCTTTTCTTTTTTTGTCATCTTGTGTGTCTTTTCTTTTTTTGTCATCTTGTGTGTCTTTTTTGTCTTGTCCTCAGTTTTTACTTATGATTTTTAAAACATTTTCTTTAATTACTTGGATTTACTCAAATCTCAAAACAAAAAGATTAACAAACAAATAAAGATTTAAATTAAAAAAAGAAAAAAAAAAGTTTTTATTGTAAATGATAATGAAAATCCATCATTTAAACTTGATTTGTGCTTATTTCAAATATCAACAGGTTTTGAGTAAAATTATCAAAAATATTGTTTCAGAATATTATAGTATATTTAATAAAGCATTTTTTCTACTTCTATAAAAATGAACATAACAAAATTTAATGACATTTTTTTTTAAATTTAATCAATTTAGGACAACAGTAAAAATAAATAAAAATTTAAAAATATTTTGATAATTTTTTTTTCAATTAAATGTTTTCAATTTGATGCCAAATTTCCAGATGTTTCCATTATTTTATCCAAACTCTGTATATTCATGATTTTAACCAATATACAATTCCAATTTCTCCAGGTAGGACTTGCAACCATAATTAAAAATTTAATCGTTGCAATCAATAATTCTTATTTCATTACAAGGGTTTCAGTTATTTTAAGATAAAATAAGAAAAATGATCTCAATAAAAGTTCCAATCAATAACTATAAGAATCCTGTGAGGAAATACTTTGGGAAAGAAAACTTTTTAATCAAACCATTTAAAGTGATTAAGCAATTCATTTCTAAAGCGTTTTCTTCATTTTCATCAATCCTTACTCTCCTTAAATATCTGCAGAGCAAATACAATTCCATTTAGATAATATTCAATCACAATTGATCTTTACAATAAAATAATTTTCTAATATGTTTTTATTTTTGAATATTGGATATTGAAAGTTCATATTAATGATTATTTGAAATTGGATCTAATTTGATCCCCTCCCCCCCCCAATTCCATATGTCACAAGTGGACAATAATAATTTCTTTAAAATCTGGATTGATTATATACTGAAATGTGTGATTAGTTCTTATTTCAAATTGGTTCTTTATTCCCTTCTATTGATAAAATTTTGATTTCTTTTTATTTAATATTAACACCAATCACTGCTTAGGGCTTCAAATTGCTAAGTAGTGCACAAGACAGAGGCTGGCTTGGTGGGACAACTCTTCTAGCAGTGCAAGCAACTCTTTCACTCTAGATTAGGCCTGAGGCAGGAAAACTAACCAAACTGATGCTCAATTAAAGAGGACAGACCATTGCATTTGATAGATTTTATCTTGTTTAAAAGACAAGATGAACTTTATTTCAAAATATTTAGATTTTATTAATAAATCATTACAAAAAATATGATTTTTTTTCACTGAGAAAAATATTTAAGCATTCCTTTTGAAAATCTTATTCTTTTTATTGTGATGTATATTTTTCTTTTTTATAGAAATATTGAGTTAAGAAAACTAAAAATATTTCTCTACACTTGATTATTAATTGCTTTTTTTTTTTTTTTTTTTTTTTATAGGTGAGTAATCCTTTTCTGGTTTTGGGGTAAGAGCTTTTTTTTTTTTTTTTATAAAGATCTTTACCAGATTTGACAGCTTTTACAACTGATTAGAAATCATTTGAAATTTATTTTTGCTTCTGGTTAAGCTGAAACTGACTACTTTTTTAAATCTTAAAAGCAAGATTTGAACAAAGTTAGTCTATCAAGAGAACAAATTCTAATTACAGGTAGTTTTTTCAATTAGTTGGGTCCACTCATCATGGGGGCAGGGGTTATATTGTAGATAAAACAACTTCAAGTTTGTCATTAGAAATTAAAATCATGTTGAGTTTTGAGCAAAATAATTCCTAAAACTCTGAATTGTATTTCATTTCTTCCAAAGCTGAAAGATTATAAATTGTTTTGCTTGTACAAATTATTGAGCACTTAATTTGCATTAAAAGAATATTGTTGATATGTTGATATAGAAATTATCAAGACAATTCCTAAATAAAATGATTGAATAAATATTGCTTATTGTCAAATCTAATTGCAAATAAAGATTATGGATGTTCCAGCATGATTAGGCATTTGAAAAATTATACTGAATAAAAAAATCATTTGTTAGATAAGTAAATAGTAAAATAATTTTCCAACACCATTTATTAAATTTGAAGGTAAAGAATAAAAAATATTCCAAGTGATGGCAATCATGTTGTAGTTGATGAAAATAAGTGTTTACCAAAAAAAAAAGAAGATAATCTGTACATTGTGTAAATGGTCGAGATTATAATTCTTAGAACAATCAAGTGGAACAATTTTCTGAAGCATTTCAATAACAAACATGGGTTTAGATAGTTTAAAAGAACCAACATCCAAATCAATTGAAGTAAACATTTGAAATAATAACACTTCATATCAACTCTAAAATAATAAAAATTGAAAAATCAATTTTCTTGTGGACTTTTAAATCCTAGAAATATTTCTATCTGCATGACTCAGTTTTTAAGAAATTAGAATTTCAAGAAAAAGAAATGAAAAATGTCTTAAGTTATTTATTAAACCAATAAAAATTTTTTTCTTTTGGGACTGAAAATGCGATTATATTTCAAGTGTTTAAAGGAAGATTTAACATCATTTTTACTTTTTTTTTCTGCAAATGAAAGGATGTGATAAGAGAATTATTTCTGCTTCAGTGAAAAATACTTACAATTCTATTTTTGTTTTATGTTTAATGCAGTCTTTATATATATATATATATATAAAGAAGTTACATATGTTATATTGATTTGATTTTTAGTGCTTTTAAAAAAAGATTTATTTAAAAAAAAAAAACTTAAATACACAGAGAATCTTTGAACTGCTTTTTTTTTTTTTACAAAAAGAGAGAATATTCTTAATTGGGAACTTAAAATATTCTCATCTCAATAAATCACATAAAAAAAGAAAAGAAATCCTGTCATCAAACGAATTTAGATCAAAAATTGGATTCAATCGTAAATTAACTTCACTGAAAAATGAATCAAATTGTTTTTTTGTTTTTTTCTAAGTGCTTTTGTTTTTTTTATTTCAATAACAAAAAATGGATTCTAAAACCGTCTTTGTTGTTTTTTTTAATTGATAATAAAGATTGTGATGATAAAGATTAAAGTCCTGAAATCCTGAACTTTGAAAAGCCTCAATTTATATGTGGAGACTTAAAACCCTTTTTGATTTTCTTTTCTATTTTGAAAATTTCTTTTTGAATCAAAGAGGAAAAACATGACTCCATCTTTGTTCTTCATTAAAATGGAAATCTAATGCAGTTTCATCATAATTAGACTTAGGGTGTCTCTCACAAAATTAATCTCTTGTTTACTGAATCTTGATTTTGATGGAAATCTTAGGCACATCATGATTTATCAATTTATTATTAGATAGAAATAAAGATTTTAAATTAAAATCCTGTAGCTAGGAGATTTTATTTTCCAAATATTTGTCTTTCCTGTAGCAAAAATGATTTGAAATTAATAAATTCTAATTCTTCTGAAGCATCATATAATATAGAATAAATAAAATGATTTGCTTTTTTTGTAGCTAATTTCCTTTTAGCTAAAAATGTGACTTTTAAATCTTTCATTATTAATATCCTTTTTAAAATTAGTTTGAGAATTCCATTCTAAACTTATAGATAATCCATAAGAAACATTTTTGGAAGAAGGTGGCATGTCTATAAAGTAGAAAATTTTTTTTCTTTTTATTGCAAAGCTGTTTTGCTTATGTAAATGTGGGAAAGAATCAGGAATAGATTGTGTCAAAAAAATATGAAACTGAAATCAGACTCAACAAGAATTTGAATTGTTTTTTTTTTGTTTTAGATTTGCAATGAACATTTCTTTTCATAAATCTAAACTAGAAAATCTATTTCTTTTTGATTTCAAATATTTTTCTTTTCACCTCTTCAATAACTTCTTTAAATAATCATTATTTTCTGACTTGACCCTTTATTTTACTCTTGTAACTCAATTTCACATTCACTTTGTTGAGAAATCTCATTTAGTTTCAATCATTGATCAAACCCAAACCTTTGGACAAAAGTCTTTTAGGAAAACATTGGATGTCAATTCACTTGGCATTTGGCTCTATTAAGGCCTCACACATCATGAGGGTCTACTCATCACTCATTCTGATTGGTTAAGACCTCCCTCATTCTGATTGGTTTGTAACTTTTGATATAAACAACCTTCCCTTTTCTTTTGCTATAAAAAAGTTAAAAAAAAAATTACTTCAAATAAAAAATACATTATTGAAAATGGAGATGATTTTTTTTTTTTTGAATTGGAATACTACTAAAAAAATCTTTGGGTCTTTGATAAACCAGGAATCGGTATTAATAGCATCTCTTTGAGAAAAGATAGAAAATAATTTCAATATTTTAGAACCAATTTTTTTTTTTTTTTAAATCTTTCTCTGCTAGTTTTCAAGTTTTCTTGCTTTTATTTCCTTCCACCAAAAAATACTTCTTTAAGAATCAAAACCAGTAAATTGTCACTCCCCCTCCCATCTTTATTCCACACTTGTTAGCCTCTATAATCCAACCTAATGCGCTTCTGGTTAAGGAGTGCTGGTGGCAATCCCATATTGGTAAACCTGATCCCAATCTTTTTTTTAAGTTTCTTATTTAATCTGATAAAAAAAAAAAATGTTAATTAAATTTGTTGAAAGATTCAGAAAGAAAAAAAGTTTATTTTTTCTAAAAATTGAAACCTTTTTTTAATTTTCTTTCTTCCTGCTCAGTTTTTAATGGAAATAATTTTGAAAAAAATTCTGATTTGTTGCATGGACTTTTTTTTTTAACTATTTGGATTATCTCCCTTGTAGGATTAGAATAATTTGTGGATTGGATCAACTTCTTTATTCTATCAATTTCTTGATTGGAACCATTTTTCTTTCAAATCCATATTCATTTATGGGTCATTCCATGTCAAATCATCCAGACCTCAACACCTGTACGTCTCAGATTTTTTTTTTTTAATTTTCACCATATGTTGGTATCATGGAAACTAGAAAATCCTGAAAATTTGTGCCTCTAACTCTAAGCGGTTCCAGAAATATCTCACTTTTATGTATATCGTGTCGAGTCGCAAATATCCACCATTTTGAATTTGCATTTTTGGGGCATAAAAAACGATTTCTAGACTAGGTACAGCCTTGAAAATTTGCACTGACATGGTTTTCCACATGAGGAATCCAAAAATCATGTTTTTAAAGTCTGAACTTGAATTCCTCTAAAAATGGGGTTTGATTCTTTTTTTGTTAGCTCAGAATCGAACTTCAAAGTTTTAGTGGCCTCACTTTTAGAGCACGTTTTGTAGTATCTAAAATAGTTAAAAGATTAATTAATAATTTTGAACTTAATGATTTCTAAAAATTCATTTTTTAAATATTCTCATTGATGTACACTGTAAATTAAAAATAGTTTTAGATAAAGGGAATTATAATACATTTATGTTCTTTTGTACTTTTTATTTTAAAAAAAACTGGTAATTAAAATATTTAATTTTTTAAAATATTCACTAACAATCAGGCATTTTTAATACAGCAGTCTAGCATTTTTGAACCCCTAAAAATTGTCACGGCCCTCTTTGATTAACCCATTTTTGAAGTTTGATTGTGAGCTTGTAAAGAAAGAAAAAATTTTTTGAGTAATCAATGCAGGGGGTACAGATACTAAGAAACAGCACTTATGCTGGGTGGGCACATGGTTCAGATATTTTTTTTGCATGATAGTACATTAAAGTAAAAAAACTATAAACACAACATGTCTTATGATTTCAAGGCAAGATTTGCTGTCATAGTTTTATTGTAATCATCATCAGAGATAGTAAAGCTATTTCCACTTGAATCATAACAATAAAATAATCTTTTTTTTAATGAGGCAACAAAACCCTTTTGTAATTCAGTTTCTTTTTCTTCCTGATTTCAGGCAATAAAGGAAATAATTTTTCAAACCAATTTTATTAAACCTTCATGAATTAAAAAAAATTCATTTTGAAGATTTTTCTTTTTAAAACATTTTTAATTTTTCCCAAGATGGAAATTTCAAACAGTCCCCCAACTTGATGATTATCATCTTTAGTTTTTAGAAAAAATGGTTTGTAATGATTTATTTTACATCATCAAAATGAATGAATTATTTGAAACTCATTCTGAAATCAAAATTCTTCAAATTTGTCTTCCGTTATTCATTCTTAGACAAAAAGTTTTCTTTTAAATGAAAAAGAAATACAAATTCTACAAAGAAAAAAAAAATGCAATCCAGTCAAGAACAATAATGAAATTTAGAAAATGTTGCAATAAATTTTCCACCAATTTTTGTTTTTCAAATTAATAGAATTCCAGATTTATTTATTTTGAAATAAATTTTAAATTCTTACAATAAAAATTAGTCATTTTGTTTTTTAATATTTTTTTTAATGAACAAGCCGCGCGTGCGTGGTACCCCTAGGCCTCTAAAAGTCCCCGAGGGACGCAAAACAGATTTTTCCCGGGGTAAACACTATTCAGTTTGTGAATTTGTAAACATGCCTCAAAACATAGGTTCCCCTCATTAAATATCGGGGTACCAAAAATAAATATAAATAAAATACATAACTTTATAGAGCGTGATTTATTTATTAATTATAAATCATTTTTACTAATAAAAATTAAACTTTGTCGTTGAATAGAATCGAACTCAAAACATAACGCTTCGTAAGCCGATGACTAGTCATTGCGCCCAAGAAATCACTTAATGAATGTTATGATATTTTACGTTATTTATATTAAATTCTAGCGTTTCGCTAACAAACGCTACTGCATAAAATTTTTGTTTTATTTATTTGGATGAAAATTTAATATCTTTTATGTTAATTAAATAAAAAAATTAATTTGTATCATTAATATATTTTTCTTTAAAATTCTTGGTAAATACTTCCCGAAAGGTTCCACAGGGACTAAAATGGAGGACAGTCATACTCGAAAACGAGTGACCGCCGATGATATTTTCCCTTGAAATATATCAGTGTGTATTCAATCGTAATTCGTTTTTTTCTTGTTCTTTTCAGAAATTCATTGAAAAACTCTATTCAATCGTTTTTGCTTTATTTCTTCAATTGCATTCTATTTTAATCGACAATCTTTTGTTGCCATGTCTTCATTGCTGTTTCGGCCTCACCCCCCCTCCTTCTTCTTCTTATAAATTAAATGACTATCACAATCATCATCACTATCAACAATAGCTACATTCAATGGCTTTTGTATCTGTAATATCATATTTACTTGGTAGAGCACAAAACCAAGTTTGGCACAAGGCCATTATTACGTGCTCTGTACACCTGGACTTTTTTGCATTCAGTGTTGCACTTCACCTTATTGAGTTTACATTTACTTGGTAGAGCACAAAACCAAGTTTGGCACAAGGCCATTATTTCGTGCTCTGTACACCTGGACTTTTTTTGCATTCAGTGTTGCGCTTCACCTTATTGAGTTTACACTTACTTGGTAGAGAACCAAACCAAGTTAGGCACAAAGCCATTTTTACTTGCTCTCTATACCTGAACTTTCTGCACACAGTGTTGCCCTTCACCTAATTGAGTTTATATTTAATGGTAGAGCATCAAACCAAGTTAGGCACAAGGCCAGTTTTACGTGCTCTATATACATGGGCAGCGAAGTTGGAGCATTGGTAAAAGTTCGGGTTCTGGAATCGTAGTACTTGAGTTCAAATTCCAGTCATAACTATCACATTTACTTTTAGATGTCTCGGGCAGATGGGGCTCGTTGACTCGGGAGACCATCTTATCAAAGTGAAAGGGTAACACCGAATGTAAAAGCTCAGATAAGAGCACGTAAAATGGCCTTGTGCCAAACTTAGGTTGCTGCTCACCAAGTGAATATAATATACATGGGCTTTTTTAATTCAGTGATTCAAGCTGCTAGCAATCGTTTCAACAAAATATGCCAAGATGCGCCTATTACTAGACGACTGCCAGGGTTGTGTCACATTAGCAGGCTCGTAGTAGTACGGCCAAGTTGCGTTGGGACACCGGTTCGCGGTGACGAGAATATTCTTTTTATGTAAGCATATTCTTTGCACACAGAATATTCTTTTAACAAAATCATATTCTTTAAAGAAAAAAATAATGTTTTTTTTAACAAAAATCATATTCTTTTTAAAAATAAATATTCTTTAAACAAAAATCATATTCCTTTTAAAAATAAATATTCTTTAAATAAAAATCATATTCTTAAAAAAAAAATATGCTTTAAACAAAAAGCATATTCTTTAAAAAAATGAATAATCCCGAGATGAAAAAATATATTCTTTTAAAAAATATATATTAAAAGCATATTCTTAAACATATGCTAGAAGAATGTTTCAAGCATATTCAGAAAATACAAAATTAATATTGTGACAACCCTATTTATAATCTTCGACTATATATATATATATATACAAATACAAATATTTGTTTAAAAAAATGACATATTTGAATTTTGTTTTTAAATAACCTGTATGTACATTTATCTTATTAAGGCATTATCAACAGTATGATTTTTTTTATTTTAACATTAAAAAAAAAGCAAATTTTTTAAAAATGAAAAATTCTGAAACCGAAATGTTTATAATTTGAAAATACTGTTGTTAAGGGAAACTGATGAAAATGAAAAATGGGTTTTAACGATACTTATCGTTCATGATTTATTTAAAAACAATATTCAAATATGTCATTTTTTTAAACAATTATTAAAAAAAAGATTTATTTCTTCATAAGTA
>JAUZSX010309066.1:0-12408 GCA_034780655.1 Idiosepius hallami | reverse complement strand
TAAAATCCATATGAGGAATTTTTTCTACTTTTCTTATTTATTGTCTACTATACAATACATTTTCCTTACTCGATGTATTTGAAAGATATATTTTATAATAACCAAATCACTATGAAATCTTAGATGTCGAAAATGAACACTACAATGTTCTAGATTACAATGTGCTTTATGATCTATTTGCCGAAAAAATTAGTAATTTGGTGGAATGTAAGGAAGTGGATAGATAGACATGCAAATGGTATAAGATACTAACTAGCTAAGTACATTTCCTAGTAGTACTTCCTATAGTACTTAGCTAGTTAGCACCTCATACCATTTGTATGTCTCTCCATCCACTTCCTTACATTTCACCTGATTCCCTTTTTTTTTTTTTCGGCAAATAGATCTTAAAGCACATTGTAATGTAGAACATTGTAGTGTTCATTTTTCCACATCTAAGGGCAGTCTGTAGTAGCTTAGCAACAAGATTCTAATTCCCTAATTCTTGTCTAGTTATTCCCTCTTTACTTATTCCGGTTGAAGTGAACTAGACGCTATTCCCACCCACCTCTTTTTTTCTATATATACAGGTAGGGTGCAAAAGTAGGTATACAGTAGTTAAAGAAGGAAAAACGCCTAACATTTACAGCATTTATTATACGGACAAACAAATGTTACATAAACAAATAATAAGAATTATGTATTATAAGAAATACAAAAAATGAATGCATTTCTATTTCAAGACATATAGCTTTCACTTCAATATAATGTTATTAATGTCACTACTGTATACCTACTTTGGCATGCCTTTGTATAATACCTAAATTTTCTTTCCTTACTTTTACGTCTGTTGATAGTCTTGAAATTTGGTATACAAAACCTTGCTTTTTTTTCACCATTGGTTTTTCCTTAAAAAATGAATTCAATTTATTTACATAATAATTTTTTATAAATTATCATTTTTAAAAAATCATGATAAAAATGTTATATAAGTATCATAAAATTTGATGTGAATATTGTTTGAAGTGGTTTTAAAATCATCTTGACAGTTATGATTATATATAACATATATTATTATTATTATTATTATTATCTCAAACTTTAACAAAATCAGATTAGCATTCAAGCTTTTTATTTAAGAACAAATCTGTTTAACCAAGTATTTAAGTATTTACAATGTGCAAATATATTTTGACAATTAATATTCTTTTTTTCTATTTTGTATTAGATTTTATTTTTTTAGTTGGGGTATGTTTTTTTTATAGCTCTTAGTAGCATTTGATTTTTTTTTTTTAGTTACTAAATTAATCAGATTTAAACTTTGATTTTTGTATTCAGTTCTATTCTAATTTTCTTGTTTATGATGCAAAATTTTAAAAATTCGTTATCATTAAATTTTTATATTTATCATGTAAGCAGGATGTGAGTTTTATTTATCCTCTTATATTTTGAATTTAAAAAAAAAGAAAAAAATTCAAAATATAAGAGGATAAATGCGTGATTTAAAAAAAACAAAACCAAAATTCTAAATAGAAAAGTTAAAGCAAAAATGATGAGTTTGCATAAAACTGGAAAATACTCCTGCATGCAAATAAAAAACAATTATGATTTTTTTTTTAATTTTAAGACTGTTTTCCTCATCTTCATTGTTACCTTGAATGCATTTCAGCTAAAATGTCCTCTAGGCTCTTTCAACTGATTTAATTACACTTGGGATCCTTCATCTTGTTGGAAGCTTTCAAACTTAATCTATTGGATTGAGTAAAAGGTCAACTTTAAAGTTCTGTGAAAGTTCCTGGCACAACCACTTGAAAAGGACTGGAGGGTACATTTGCCAAAACATTTTGAAGGTTACAAAGAAGATGAGGACAATAGTTAGAAAACTCAAAATGCGCAAATAATCAAACTTTATTTCCTGAAAAAAAAAAAAAAAAAACTTTGTATAACTTCAATAAAAAAAACAAGTACTATAGCAAAAGTGAAGCATTTATATATATATATAAATATATATATATATATATACAAGATTTGATAATATAATCTTGCATATAACTTCAATAAAAAAACAAGTACCTACACAAAAGTGAAGCATATATATATACATATATCTATCTATCTATATATATATATATGCTTCACTTTTGTGTTGGTACTTGTTTTTTTATTGAAGTTATATGCAATATTTTATTATCAAATCTTGTAAGAACTGCCTCTTTTTATAGTGAACATTACTGATTTATTTTCCAAATTTTAAATGTTTGTTATTCAGTAACATATTAACAATAAATACTAAAACATCTTTTTTCTCTCAAGTAACTTTCACATTTTTGTTGATTAAAAAAGATGAATATATTAATCTAGATTATAACTTTTTTTTTTACCATGCTTATGTTTCATCTATAAATATCTTGTGGGTGACACTAGGAGGTAAGCTAAATCACTATCACCAACCAGGCGTTGAATTGACTCTGCTTGTCATAGCACACCTTCCATTCCTCCTTCACCCACATAGCTCCAAACGTTTTTCTTTTGTTGTCAATCCACTGTTTTGGAGGCCTTCCAAGTGACCTTTTCCGCAGACACAGATACTACTTGACAACTGTACAAGTCCATTGATTTTTGGTGATCCAGTGATCTGAGCAATATATCCAACCCATTTATGAATTTTGCTTCTTGTACTTGATGACCCCCTTCACGATGGATATCTTTCAGATCATTTCTCTTTGTGAATATTCCCATTATAGAGCTCTCCGTTGCCCTCTAAGCAGTTACGAGCCTTTGCTCTTCCCCCTTCATGCTGGCCAAAGTTTCACCGCTGTATAACATTGCAGGTAAAACTGTGCCATTGAAGAGGTTCGCATAGCTAGTCTTATCCAACTTTCCTTTGAGCACAACCTGATAGAGTTGAATAGTTTTCATCTGACCCTGCGAGATTTCCTTCATGTCTCTATGCATATTTACTTGTCCAAGGTAGACGTATATCTTCCCTACCTTATCACTTTCAACCCTTTTTCACACCCTTGTTGCATCATCTAACCTAATGAACTTTGTGCGATTCATTTTGAGGCCTACTCTTGAGCTTCTAATATATAGATGGGGTTGGCATAGTCTAAAACACATCTGTAGTTTCGGCAACAAGGATGATATCTTCAGCAAAACGGTGTGTCAGTAGCTCGCTGTTGATGTCCACGCTGCCCTTCTAGTTGATGTCCCTGAAGATCTGCTTGAGATGTGGTGAAGAGCTTCATGGAGATGTGTCTCTTTGTTTGATGCCTTTTTCAACTGGTATTCTAATTGGTGATGACAGCAGAGTGACGTTGGGTCATACATTTGGTAATTGGCTTTCTGTAGGAGTTTGATGTATTGCAGCACAACTTCTTGCATCTCCAATAACTTTAGCACTGTATTGATCTTAATGCTGTTGAACGCTTTGACTTTAGCATTACGTTGATCTTAATGCTGTTGAAGGCCTTCTATTAGTCCATAAATGCGACGCACAGTGGCACCTTGCATTCTTTTGCTCACTGCTGCAATTGGGTCCAAATAAAGATGTGGTCCATTGTGCTGTAGGTTCTTCGGAAACCTGCTTTTTGCCTTGCTTGCTGTAAGCTTGGTAAGCTCAATATATCAGTATATGTCTCGCTAGCCTTCCTATCATCGACCCAAACTAACGAAGGAAATCTCTGTGTATTCCTACACTAATTCATTATCACATTTCAACCATTTAACATTTCTTCTCTTTAAAATAATAATTCCTTTTCATCTATACTGTTATTCTAACAATTAGGAATAATTAAGCACATACTATTTTATTCTATTGCTTCTGCTCAATATACCCTTTAAAACTATGTTTCTTTTTTCTTATAATATTTAGTTATTCTATGAGACTTCTAGATTATCTACTTGATGTAGCACTTATATCACATGAAAATAACACAAGTAATATATTATGAAGTACCAGATAATCCTGCAATTAGTCTCTTTTTATTATCTCAACTGCTGAAATTGTAAATTAGATAAGTGTTGTATTTGTTATATCATTAATAAACATTTACTGTTTTAAAGTTAAAGATCTTTATTACAAGATTATTTGTTCAACAATTTGAGTGCTTAGACAATGAAGTGGAAAGTTGTTTTTATGTAACTTATTGTAAAGATATGTTAGTATTAAAGTTTATTTATTTTTCATAATATTTCTAATATTTTGATTAATAATTTTAAGAAATATAAATATGTCAAGAAATATTTTTTATTTGAATTGATTATAATTTAAAGGTTTTGTTCAATTTGTTGTTCTTAAAAAAACGTTTGAATATCATGAAATGTTTTTTTTTAGACTCATCAAAAATGTTTTTGATTATGTATTTTTTAAAATGTATTTTTGTGTTTTAACTTTGTGCTTTAATTTACTCTTTTCTACAATAAATATTGAAATATTTTGAATGTTAGGTTATTGAAAATTAATGGTATGTATATATTTCTTCTTTTTTTTTTCTCTAAAAAAATTCTAGGAGGACACAATGGCATTAAAAGACTTCTTAGAAGAAGCATCTATTATGAAGGAAATGAAGCATCCTAATTTGGTCCAGTTATTAGGTATGTACTAATAAAACTTTACATAAAGAGAAATAATTTCCTCTAAGGATGGTCAATGAGGACGGAAAACGTTTAAGAATAAGAAAAAATAAGAAAATTCAAAGAAAATATGAAAATGTGGTTTAGGAATATTATTTAAAAAAAAAATTACAGCAAAATGTCAAAAAAACCCATGCAAAAAAAACAATAACAAAAAAAAGTAAGAAAAAATGCATCCTAGCTATCACAATAAAAACAAACATATAAAAACACAATAAAACTACAATCTAACTGAAATAAAATGTCAATCATTGAGGATGGTCAACAAGGTTTGAAAACGTTCGGAAGAGGATTTGCTGTCTAAGAATAAGAAAGAAAAATTATTCATTATAAAAGAAAACAGAAATTTGATTGGACTTTTTATAATTCATTGAGCCATGAAAAGAATATTTTGCTTTAAAATCCGAATATGAAAATGTGGTTTAGAATTTGAAGAATTTCTTTTTTTCATAGATTTATTCAAATAAGGATTTAGTTTAAAGAAAATCCTTCTCATGTAGACTGACTCATTTTATTTAAAAATTGGTTTCCATCACTGCTAATCTTTTTCTTGTACTTTTAACCATGATATCTAAAAACTAAGATTTAGCTTTCAATTTCAAGAATATCTTCTCTCTAGGATATTAATATCATAGTGGAATATTAAAGAAAGATAAAATTTGTTTATTACTTTTACCTCATGGATATGGATGGTTTGTGTTTATGATATCTCATAACTTTTTAATCCCTATAGACCATTTAAAGTAAACCAATTCTGATGTGAAATGTTATGTACTTTAAAAATAAATCTAATCAGTAAGTGGCACTATACTATCCATCTATCTTCCTTCTTTTCTTATTGCATATGTTTGGAATAAAGAAATAATCTGGAGGAAATTATATAACATTGCCTTGTAAAGCTGTGACAAGAATATTTTTTATGTAGGCATATTCTTTGCATACTAAAACAAAAAACATATTCTTTTTACCCTTTAGCTAATCCTGAAAACTTCTTAACTGTTTATTAATTTTGAATACTGTTAAGTCTCGCGCCATTATTCTTGAAAAAAAGGCAAGACTTTGTAAGAATAAATCCAGTGGTAAATTATCCAAGTGAACAGTGATATTATAATCCAATAATATTTGCTGGTAAATTCAATTAGTAATTAGCAGCAGTAGCAATGTGGTAGGAACTTGGTAACAATTGATTGTTTATATAGACGAGATTATCTCCATTTAGCTCACTGATTTGTTGGGTTAAATTAACCCTCTGTATAAATTGGAATCTTCTAATGTCTGCAATCATAGTATACACAGTAGTAGTCAGACCAAAAAACAATGCAAAAAATACAAGTAAAAACACTCTGTATATTAGCTGTATAGTTCATCTTGATGTGTAAAGTAACTTCAGTATGTAACTGCTATGAACATGTTTATTTTATTTGTTGTTTTATAAGAGTTATTCTTCAATGATAAAGAATGTCTCTATGAATTTCTATTAATTATAAACTAAGAACATTAACTGATTATTATTATGTTTTTTTATTTCAGGTGTGTGTACAAGAGAGCCTCCATTTTATATAATTACAGAATTCATGACTCATGGCAATTTACTTGACTATTTGCGAAGTAGCAATAAAGAAGATATTGGACCCACTGTACTTATGTACATGGCCACACAAATTTCATCAGGAATGGCATACCTGGAAGCGAAAAATTATATCCACAGGTAATTTAATAAACTTTTTTAATTCTTTTCTGTCTAATCTTATAAACACACGTTTGTTTTAGAGTTTAACCATACTGTTCTACTTATCACAAACCCAACCCGGGGCAGTTGACGTGCCCCAATGGATAGGCAGTCAGATTTTGGAATCATAGTACGCGAGTTCGAATTTAAGTCATTCTTTCTACAATGACATGTCGAATAATAACCTTGGTAAAGGTATGAATCCCCAATCTTCCCTCCAGCTATGGATTGAGTAGTGAAACTTGTGTTATTAAACAGAAACTGTGTATAAAATATTTATCAAAATTAATGGTTCTTGGCATTAAAATGACCTAAAAAGGTTGATGTGCCGTTAAAGGTAAAACAAAAAAACAAACCCAACCCTAATTTCATTAATATTTTAATGAAAGTTGTTTTTCAGATTTCTTTAGATATGGTTTTGTAATTTCTATTTTTCAGTCTGTTATCCTCATCTTTATTATTGTTACCATCATAATGGTTTAGCCAATGAACCCTTTGACTTTCTTCATATGATTGAACTTGTGAATTTTCATGTTGTAATTGATTAGTTAACCCATTATTGAATCCATGGGAATATACTGTTCTAGTTCTGTTCACCATGATCAGATAGGGGTGTCAAGTCTTTGAAATGTATTCTAGGTTTTTAATACCCTTGGGTGGGATTGAAACTCTCATCTTTCTATTATGATCTGCATTCATAGTAGGTTTCTTGATGTCATTTCCATATATGTCTATTCCATTATATGATCTTTTTATTTACATTCAAACTAAAGTCAACACTTTTAAAGTTTTAAAACAAATATCAAGTATCTGGAACCAAAAATGAAAAAAAGACAAACTGAAACTAAAAAAAAAACCTAAAAAAATGAATTAAAAGAATTTAAAAAAAAAGTTAATTCAAACTTTAGATGTTGTTACCTCAGACAATACTAAATTTCTTCAACTTGTTCAATTGTATAATATATCTATATAATCATAACAATCAGATTGTCATATTTGCATAAGATTTATTTATATGCAGAAAAAGAAACTACAATAGTTATTTAAAAAAATGATTAAGATCTCTAAAATTCTCATATGTATTGTACTGCCTTTTTTTTAATAATAGGCTACTTTGACTACCTAAAAGAAAAATTTTTTGAAATTGTTTTAGTATAAGAAAGCATTAAAAATGAAGTTAATAGAGAAAAGCATTAAAAATGAAGGTAATAGAGAAAATAATCAGGAATAACTTTAGTATAACCGCTTTCCAATATAATAGATTAAATCCTGAGCACTGGACAAAGCCTAGCAATACTTCTAGTATCTTATAATAATTTATAGTAAATACATTTTCGTTTTAAAATTGATTTTCTTCCAATACTTAATCTTTAATTATTTATTGTTTATATTTTAAAATAAAAAAAAGGTTCAAACCAATATGAATTTATTTATTTTGCTTGGACCATTTTAAGAAAAATAAATAATGCCATATGGTTTTTAAAATATTACTTAAATAAAGAGAATAGAAAATTGAATTTAAAAATTGAAGTATGATTTTTAGAATTGTTTTTTAACCAAAGTTGAAAATCATTCAAGTCATTATCAAGTATCTTGATAAGACAAAGTTGTAAAATATCTTTTAAAGGTTTTTTACCTGCTTAGAATGTGTGGCTCATTGGTTATGAAGCTTGGTTTAATGTGCTCTATGGTTGCTCTAGGGATTACTCAGGGAGGAATGAAATTCATCCCCTGCTAAATTGATTCGTTAGATAAGTTAGCATTCATGATAAACTTGCTTTAAGTTATTTAGAAAACTATCAAAAAATGAAAACACATTTTGTATCTATTTACACTATAATACATAAAAGTGGATTAATTTGTTTGTTTTTACATTTCATTAGAAGCTCAGGTCAAAAATATGGTAAATATTTTGGTTTTGCAATTTAGTTTTTTCATTTTAGTAGGTAATTTACTGTTCATTCAGAATATAAATGTTTATTTAAATATCTGATGGGATTTCAGCTGATAAATCATTTATAGTAATATTAAACTACTTGAATTCAAACAAGTTTCAATAAATATTAACGAGGTTTGTGGTCAATGTTCTTTATTGTATATCCTTTTTTGAATTTTTGGATGTTTTTCGGATGACCCATGGTGGGTTCCTTTAGGAACTATACTATATTTTAAACTATTTAAATATAAACTAGATCTCATATGCTACTTAATTATCAATAAAAAAAAGTTTAGGATTTGACATATTGATTTAAAATTGACAATATGTTCAAAAAGTTACTGTGTACTCACAATTTCAAAACAAAAAAGTTTTAGATATATAGTTTTAAACATAGCACAGTTTTAAAAAGTGAATTAAAGAAAAAATATAATCAAATGCAAAATTGTCATGTTCAAATTTACTTAAGTACTGTATGTCACTGTGGCCTGGTGAAATTGTTTCTTTAGGTTTGCTAGTTGGCATATAAGCCTGAGCAAGTTAAATTCAAAATTTGCATGTCAGTTTAGTCTCTTCTGACCTGTATATTTAGGCGTGGCATTTCAGTGTGCCTACTGCTGACCTAGGCCTTGTTATACTGCATATCACTTTAGCAATGGGGAAATCGATTTGGCCCAGTGGGTAGGCAGTCAGACTTTCGGAATTATAGTATGCAAGTTCGAAACCCAGTCGTTCCATTATTGTTCATAATTAGACTAATGCCCTTAAAAATGGTATGAATCCCTATATTTCCTCCTGCTAATAGTGAACATTGTGTTATTCAAAAAAGGAAAATAAAAAAAATGTGTGTATACATAAAAAATCGTTCTTGGCATTAAATGACTTGAAAAGGTTTCGAGGAAACCAATTGTTGAACTGCACACATTACTTTGTGATAAGACATGAATGTATGAAAACATTTGTAAGACTACATCAATATTGCTATTGAATGAAAAAAGATTAACAGGCCAATTTTGTTAGAAAAAAGAAACAAAACAAAACAAAAAAGAAAACAAACTATTTGTTGATATATCTTTTTTTTTTTTTTCATTACAACCAGTGGTGCATTAGGTGGCAAATTTGTTTTTCCTATTTCTGTAGCATACTTTTTTTTTACGGGAAAGAGTTGCTAGCCCTAGGCTCAACCCTCAATCTCGAGGACCTTTTTTGTGCTTTTCGTAATCAGTGTCGCCTTCACCCAGACTAGATACTTTCCTGAATTAACGAACTCCATCTGCCTGAGGCAGCTAAATGTAGATAGAATGGTTTTGACTGGGATTTGAACTCGTGTAAAATGATTCCATAATCCAAGCTTTTACCAATGCTCTACCTCACTGCCCTTGTAGATATATAAATACTGAATATTGTTGTAAAATATATTACTCTCCTAGCAATTTCTCTCTTTTATATGCATGTGTGTAATTCCTATAGCCACCACTACTACTTAACATTTAGAGTTTGTAGTAAAATTCAAAATTAGATGAAAAAGAATTTGTTACACTCAATTCCTAAAACAAATATTTGCAGTTATTTACTGGACCACTGCTAAAATTTTTTATAGTAACATAAAACATTGATATGTTCTGTTCTATACAAGTGAATGAGGCTTCTTGTCATATTTAAAGATTTTTATTAGATTTATTGACGATTGCATAAAGTTTGTAGTTTCTTTTTCTTCCTTATGTTCTTTAAATATTTTATTATCAATATTTTGTTTTGATGTGGGCCAGGATGTGTTATTATTTTTTGTTGTTTTCTAATCTCTGATTATATTTACTAGCCAGACTTCCTGTACAAGTTTCTTTTCCATTTATCTAATTTAGGTGACTACATATGCTCTTTCCTCTTGTAGTTAAATGTCCTATCTTTTTTTTCCTTTCATCAATGCATCAACAACTTTATTTCCATTAATAGTAGTTGTAGTAGTTTCCTCTTCTCTTTATGGGCTATTAGGACATCTCCAATGACTCACAAAATGGGTTAACTATTATGATAATTGCATTTAGGTTTTTTTTTTTAATAAAATCTATTTCCATTTAAAGAAAAAATCATTATACAGTGGATTCAAATTTGATTTTTAAATTTAAATTACAGTGGATTTAAATTTGATATTGAATGTATTTTTAGTTCTTGCCAAATTAAAAAAAAACAACTATACTTATATAGATGGATAAAAAATATTGAAATCAATTTAGCTAAGATATGATGTATAGAATATTGCTAGATTAATTTAGCAATATTTGAAGCATTCAAATGGATTTCATTTTTTTATATTTACTTATTTTACTTGTTTTTTATTTGGAAGATTTTTTAATATTGAAATGAAATTTCTGTCCAGAGTTCTTGAATCATTTGTCAGTTCTTGAGTTTTTCTTGTCATGCATCATGTGTATTTTCTTAATGACACATTGTTATCATTACATCATGTCACTATATGCAAAAGAGGAAAGGATATATCCTTATAAATGATTCCTCATATAAAGATAAAAATTGTCATTTAATTTTCTAACTTGGGCTTTTATGAATAATAGAATAAAATATCTATGAAAAAGAATAATACTTTTGTGAATTGTTCTTAATAATTTCTTTATATCTTTTTTCTATTGTTATTTATTTGATTCACATCAGTATTATTATCCTTTTTTTTCCTCCTCTGTTGTTGCCATTTTCCTTGCTATCAATCAATTTCTTTAATTGCTTTTGATTTGCTGAAAATTCACTCTTGAAGTTTTGTGAACTGGTTAAGATTTGAGAATAGACTTGATGATCATTAAAAGAGATGCTGTCTCCATATTGTGCCCAAGTCATGGTTAAAGGAGTCTTTATTATAATGATCGAATACAATTTCTAAGTAAATACCACTAGTATTGCTGTAGTTAGTACTACTGTTATTATTGATGCTGCAATTTCTAGTAAACGACTGCCACTATAATCTCAACTTGTTCTTTTGTTATTGCTGCTGTTACTACTATCAATGTAACTACAGCTATTGTGACAACTATTATGTTTGTTTTTTTTATCTGATTGGGAAGGGATTTTTTTTTTTTTTTTTTTTACTTAAGCTGCTTTTACCGTTTCTTTTAAAAATTTTAATGCTTTCGAATTTGTCTTATCCAATTTGAAACCTGCAATTGATCATGGGGTTTTCTTATTGAAGCTCTTGAAACTACTGCTACTGCAACAATCTGCTGTTTGATGAGTAGCATCAGTTTTCTTTGAGAAAACTGCTGCTAGTGTGTTCATCATTCATCTCCACTTTCTGCTCTGAGCACGACACTTGCAAATATTATTATTACTGCTTATTCAGTTTATCCCATGCTGCTAAGTTCAAATTGTGTGCATCTGTTTTTTTTTTTTGTTTTTTTTTTACCATCCCGTTTCTAACCGTAACAATTTGAAATTGAATGTGAAGATTGCACCACGATGCATGGGAATCTGCAAAAGCTTAATTTGGATCACATCACACTTATTGATCTGTTGGTTCAAACTGTGAAATTTATTGTAACACACACACACACACACGCACACACACACACACACACACTTGATTAGAATCGATTCAGTCTTTAGTCACTGGCAGTTTTTGGCCTGTGCAATCATTGGATTATTTTTTTAATTAATTTTTTTGATATGATTGCACAGACAAGAAAGTGGATGTCACCAAGAGTCATTGACCCTGTATCTACACTAATCAACTATATATGCTGCATCACTAATATTAAGCATTTTACCAATAAATATATAGCAGACAATTCTATTTTATGAATACATGAAATATTGATTTCCTTCTTTTCTGGAAATTTATTCATATGTGCCACATCATTTTCCGCAGCATCCTGTATTATCTACAGGCATTACTGTTCTGTAATGAGAGATTTGTTATAGATTCTTTTTATTATTATGACTAGGACTGTGACAATATTCTTTTATTGAAGAATATGTTTGTCACATCTCTATTTGGGCAATAAAAATAATATTTTTTATAAAATTATATCACAGCCCTACTAATAAGTTGGGCAGCGACGGTGGAGCATTGGTAGAAGCTCAGGCTGTGAGATCGTGTTACGCGAGTTCAAATCCCAGTCAAAAC
>JAUZSX010309056.1:0-25572 GCA_034780655.1 Idiosepius hallami | reverse complement strand
AAAAAAACATATTATGATCAAAATGTCAGTGTGTCTTTTTTTGCCTTTATTTACTAAGGCCTATATATCGGCCCAGTTAGGGTCGAAAGGGTTAAGCAAATTTATTATATTTATACTCAGTTAATTCTGTCAGTCAGTAATCATCTGAAAAAAAAGATTTTGAAATAGATTTTAAGTGTGAATAGAATAAAAACATATTTGGAAAAAATTAGGAAAATAATTTCTTTTAGATTTTTTGTTAACGTAAGCAACAAACAAACAAAAAACATTGGAATTAAAATCCAGGTGTGGACTGTGAAACAAATAGTTATTTTACATTAATAATTCCATTTTTTAAAAATTAATAAAGCTTATTTTAACAGGTATCTAGTATACTATTAAAACTCTAATCGTTGCGTTTTAAACGGGTTCTATATCCGGTTTTTAATTTACAGGCATGTGCGTGGCTAGATCAAGTAGGCACTAAATTTTCAGAAAAAAATATGAAATTGAACTGTGAACACTGGCATTCTTAAATGGTCACCCATCTAACTACTGGCCAGGCTCAATGTTGCTTAACTTTGGTGATCTGACGGGAGCCTGTGTCTCCAATGCAACTTTCCACATTTTAGAAGTGGTGATTCTTGCTTAAAATTTTTTTTTTTAACACTGAGAAGATACAAAGAACCATTTTCGAATTTAAAATAAACAAGTAAATAACGGAGAAGCATTTTTGAAAATTAAGAAAAAATAATTCATTTTCAAACACAAAGTGCTTTTGAATAAAAAATATTGGCAAATCCCCGGTGCCGGGCAAAGCCGGGCAATACTTCTAGTAAAGAATTAAAATTGTCCTGAAAAAAGAAATAAGAAAGAGCTCTTTTATTTTTATTACTTCTCCTTTTTTAAAATGGCTATAAAGAATAAAAATTGTGAATGAGAAAGTGTAGTTTCCACTTACTAACGGTCAGGAATTAGGCCAAAACTATACTACTTATCTAAACAGTAACTTTTCCTTCCCTTTTCTCTTAGACTTCAACCAAAAACTACTTTCCAAAAATCTCTTTTTTTTCTTTTCTAGTTCTTCAATTTCTATCTTTTAATGACTATAATGAATAAAGATTGTGAATGAGAAAGTGTAGTTTCCACTTACTAAATGTCAGGAATTAGGCCAAAACTGTACTACCTATCTAAACAGTAACTTTACTTTCGCTTTTCTCCTAGACCTCAATCAAAATCTACGATCCAAAAATCTCTTTCTTTTCTCTTCCAATCCTTCTCTCTCTTGCTTTCTCTCTCTCTCTCTCTCTCCCTCTCTCTCTCTATCTCTCCCTGACTAACCTCTGACTGGCCAGCAACAAGTAGCTATTTCAAAGTATCCTCAAGAATCCCAGAGCAACAACATGTGCTGCGAGTGGTAATCTTAGCCAACATGAGGACTTATTAGATAGACAAGTAAAATAAAGTTCTTTCTTTAAAAAAAAGTTAATATTTGTATTTCTCAACTATTATTCCAACAAAACAACCAAATATAAAAATATGTTGTGAGACACAACCACACCTCCCAGTGGATCAGTCCACTGGGCATATAAACAGCTCCGTAGACCAATACAGCGGACGGAGAAATACAGAATGCTAAGGGGGAGTGAGCTCTAACTGCAACTACCTTTCCTTTACCTTTCTAGCGGTGTGACCCCTGACTACAGGATTGCCCCATGTCAGTCTGTGTGGGCCCTAAACCAAGCCTCACGACAAATTATTACAAAAGAAACAAAAAAAAATAAGGAAAAGCTCTTTAATTTTTATGGCTTCATCAATTTTTTTTCTTCAACTTTTACCAAACAACAAAGTATATCTATATGCAAACTATGGTCTTTATCTTTGTATTTGTTAAATTTGCTATGTTTCAGCCAGTTTATCATTTGGCCTTCTTTAGGTCAAAATGTAAATTTAACTAATACAAAGATGAGGAACAAAATCATCATACCTCATTTCAAGGATCCCGAAAAGCAATACAACAATGTAGTTAGTGGTATTAAAGGTCCAGTCAAAACATTTAGAGGTGAACTTGATTAAAAAAAAAACAATGTTTAGAAAATTTCTAAGTTTTATTAGTTAGTTTATTTGTTTGTGATTAACAGAATATCAACCTTTTTTTAAAGTCATTTTAATGCTGAGAACAATTATTTTTGATAAACGTTATTTTGTATGCACATAGTTTTTTGAACAACACAACTCACAGTATTTAATCCATAGCTGGAGAGAGTGTGGGAATTCATACTTTTCCCAAGGGTAGGTGAATGGAGACGATACAACTGGCATTCAAATTCATGTTACTATTCCTAAGTTTGACTGTCTATCATCCACTACCTTAAATGGACCTCTTCTCTCAGATCTTATAAGAGTTGATGAAAAAAAAAACACAAAAAAAACAAGAAGTGTTGTCCGTTTTTTGAAACAACAAAAAGAACTACAAGAATTTCAGAGACCACTGACTGCACCACTGGCACCAGTGCACCATGCACCACTGCACCAGCACCACTGTGCACCAGTGCAGTGCACCACTGCACCACCACACCACCAGCAGCACTGCCACTACTACTGCACCATGCACTAGCACCATGCACCAACGACAATGTCTTCGGATTGGTCATGATACATGCATGCATGGTCATTTGGTCCTCGTCCTCATGTCAACACCTCGTTGACGTTTTGTTCTGTTGAATAAACACGCTGGGGGGGTCTTGTAAAGTTGAATAACAACAGAATAAACACGAAAGAACGCATTCGGGGGTTCCAGTAGTTAGGATCTAACTTTTATTTAATTGATCTGTTTATTTTTCTAAGCGTAAGTAAGGTGTTTGCGGGAGATAGTATTCGAACCCCGGATCCTGTAGTTTGTTTTGCTTGACGAGGACGGAGGAGGAGTAGAAAGAGGCGTCAGCGTGTTTCTTCAAATTTTGTGCCACAAACAAACAAAATGGCTGCTGACATGTTTCAACCTGGGAGCAGCATTATTCCAGCTACACTTGTCGAACTCTCCGTTTCTTGCAGGTAATGTCTCATATTTCTTTATTGGTATTCGCCCCTTTTTTCCTTTCATTATTATCATATTTCGTTTCCTTTGTTACTTGAGCTTTTAATCGTCATTTTTAAATGGTTATCATTATTATTATTTTTATTTTTATTATTATTATTATTATGACCGACTGATTCTATCTTCTTCCTTCCTTCCACTTAATCGATTTGTTTCTTTTTTTTTATTACCGTTTATGAAAAGGTTCTTGTTATTGTTTTAATTCATTCAAATTTAGCTTTTTATTTATTTATTTACTTAGACTTAGAAATTGATGGAAAAATTGTTTTTTTCTTTTCCCAAAATATCTTTTCATTTAAAGCCCCCCTCCTTTTAGAAACCGGGTTTCTTGCCCATCCCTTATTTATTTTTCAACAGGTTCAACCAGAAATATGTTCTATTTAAAATCATAAATCTACAGAATTTAATTTTTCGTTTAATCCTAGAAATAAAGTTGTTTTTTTTGTTTTATTTTTATTACCTGAAAAAAGATTTTTGCGCAAAAAACCCAAACAAACACAAAATTGATTTCTTTTTAGTTTCTATCAGTTTGAAAGCTGATAGAAATTTAAGTTTTCACAATTGATTAAAATTAAATACAAATGTGGGTGAGGGTGCTTCTTTTGCTTTCTATTCCTGCCTTTCTCCCCAAATAGAAACCCCCTTTTTCTGGTGACCCAAGTCGAAATGACGATGGATAGTAATCAATTAATTTATTAATTTTACTTGATAAATCACATCAAGTAAAATTAATAAATTAATTTTAGATGGTTTAATTTGTAATAAGTTAATTTCAGATGGTTTTGTTTGTGTTCTGTTTTTCCCCTCTTTGTAGCAAGTGGGAAAAGTGCGTAAGTTTGTGTTGTGTGGTTGTTGTTTGTTGTGGCTCTAAATTTCGCTCTCACTTTTATATATCTCACTCACTAATGCATGATATTCAGAACAGCAACAAACAACAGTTAGTGGACTGGGACTGACTACTGGACTTCGGATTTAGTAGCTTTTTTACTGACTGACTGGGTGCAGCAGCAGCAGGTGGTGTGCGTGCGTGCGGTGCAGTTGCAGGTGCTTTGAAACTCAAACAAAATTCTTTTAAAAATTTTAAATTCTTTGAGATGGGGGTCTCATAACCTCAGTTACCATTTTTCGGACTATCCTGAAGAAGTATTAGTTGACCGAAACACGGCGAAAACAACGACTTTAAAGACAGTTAAACAACAACAACACACTAACAGTCCCCAAAATGTACATAAAAAACGAAAGAAAAAACAAACTAACACGGGACTGTCACAAACCAGCCTTTGATATTTAACAAACTTTAACATATAACACACTCACACAACAGACAGATGACCAACCACAAATTTACTCCAACTTTAAATTTGTCATTTTTAAAGAGTGTTTAAAAATTACAAATTTAAAGTTGGAGTAAATTTAAAAAAAAAATAATGGAATGGACTGTTTTGTTGTTTTTTCTTCTAATTCTTCGACTTCTGGTTGTTGTCAGGTTATTTTATTTATGAAGTTGTTTGATTTTTTAATTCCTTTGGTTCTTAATCTTAACTTATCAAAATTACCAATTAGTCACTCAGAGAAACATATTAGGGTAAAAATATTGGTGTGTATTATTTTGCCTTATGTCATCAGGGCTGATATATCGGCCCTCTAAGGTTCAAAGGAAAGGATTTATGAAGAAATAAAAATTTCTTTCATAGCAATAAACTGTTTTGTTAGGGTTGTTGTTGTGTTTTGTGTTGATTTGTTTCACCCACTATTTTTGTAATCTTCAGCTGTAACTAAAAATAGTTGTTTTAATGTTTTAGTTTTAATGATTTAGAATTTATATTCTTTTGTTCTAGATTTTATAGAACAATTTCTTATAATATATTTTTAATTGATTCGAAACTAGTAAACAAAAAATAAATTCAACAACCCAGATTTTGGATAATTTTCATAATTTAAAACTTGTTGATGTCATTGGGTAAAAAAAGTTAATGCTGCCAAAACTTCTCTCGACTTCGTAAAAAAATCAATTTGTACCATTATTTGTTTAATGAAAGATCAAACAATTATAATATATTTTTCTTGTTTCTTTTCATTTAATAACCATAACATTTATTTATTTTGATAAAGGCTTGTTTTCTTCAGGTGTGACAAGACAAGTCGTCATTTTTGCTCCATCTTTTAACATTTTTCCTCAGTCACCACAGAAATGCCAGAAATTATTTCCGTCAATTGTGGATAATTTAAGAAATATCTAAAATTCCATTTGGCCATAAATATAAAAGTTTTTAAATAATAAAGCTAATCGGAAAGAAAAAATAACTCGATTATTGTAAGGTGTGGGTGTGTTGTTGGTTGCGTTGGAAACATCTGCCCTAGTGCCCTGCCGTGCGTGGTGTTGGTGCCGCCTGCTCCCACCGCTCTGTAATTGTTTTTGGGCGGGAGGTGAGGTGTGTTTGTTGGTCTAATTCTAATTTATTATTATTTTTAGTTTTTGAAACTTTAGAACATATAGTAGCATCATCAGACTATTTTAGTCTGTTTTAGGGTTTTAATTAGTTTCGTTAAGGATAAGGTTTATCTTATGATTGTAAATACGTAAAAAAATTTTTACTGCGAAAAAATTCCTTGGTTTTACTTTTATTTTTAAATGTTTCTAAATTTTATTCTAAAAATTAAAAACTTGAAAGTAATAATCACTTTTTACACCCCTCTGGATTTATTTTCTTATGTGGTATGTGATGTCACTGGTGGGTGTGATTGGTGGTTGGTGCCTGGTGCAGGTGCAGGTGCACTCCACTGGTTTGTGGTGTTCTGGCACTTTGTGTGACTATTTTATTCGTCCGCAAAACTAAGGATAATTTTTCTTATTGTTCTCTGTGTGTGTGTGTGTGTTGTTGTTGTTGCTAAAAGTACATTCATTTACTGTTTTGATTGATCGTTGGATTGCAATAAAATTACTTTTTAAAGCGTAAAAAACAACGTCGTCTTTTAGCGGACGAAGTTAATTAGCCCACGTGGGTGTGGTCACTCACTGGTGGTGGTGTGTATGTGATGATGATGATTATAACATTTAAGAGACAGACAGGACTTAAATATTGAACAATATTCTCTGATTTCCTCCATTCTCATATCTTCATGTGAACAAAATTGGGCAAAATATAATAAAATTAAAACTGCAAGTTGAGAAGTTTGAACTTGAATGAAGATTTAAAAGAATATTTTTTTATTCAAACAAAAATCAAAACATTTTCTAAAGTATTTCCGATTCTTAGAAAATAACTTGTTAAAAACCAACTTGATATCACATTAAACTTCAAAACTAGAAATTTGAAAGTGGCGTTGTTGAGCGAGCACTTGCACTTGGGTCTCTGTTGAGAAAAAGCACTAATTACGAGAAAAAAATGCTGTGTTTAGTGGAGTTAATTGAGTTGAGGAGAGAGCGTCCTCCCTGGCCAGCCTGTTAGTGCCATTTTACAGAAAAACAAATTGTCTGCGCACGCGCGTGTGTGCAGTGCCTGCGCCTGCCGTGTGCCGTGCTTAGCCATTTAGCGGCCTAGACGCAGAATGCGCTTTGCGTCCCCTTTACCCTAAAAAGGGCAATTTGCCCCCCTCAACATACTAGAGACTTTAGAGAGAGAGAGAGAGAGAGAGAGAGAGAGATAAGCAGAAAGTTAGATAGATTGATAAATATATATTTCAGGTGTGTGAGTGTGTGATAATAATAATGATTTTCTGATTAATCCTAACAATTAATTATTTTGGTAATTTTTTTGCATTACAAAAGATCTGTGAAGCCAAGGAGCCTTGCTTGCGGCCCCTCAGAAGCTTGCGCCCCACCCCACATGCAATTGTAGGGTCTGCAGGGCTCTAAGCACGGCCCTGTGTGTGTGTGTGTGTGTATGTGAAAATAAGCGATGATATTTTAAATAAATAAAACTTAGTAAAAATTGTATTTTCTAAATGTTTTATAATAAAATTATTTATTGTCTATTAGTTTGTTTAAATTTCTATACCCATTGTGAGTGCAGTCAGTGAGCACACAGACACAGTAACTTTAGACACCCTGTACTTTAGTTCAAAGGTAAAATACATTTTTGAAACCAACAAGAAGTGCCTCTCCCCCAAAAAAATAATAATTAAATAAAATATATAAATTTATGCATTCCATTAATAAAAAAGAAGGTTTTGAGTTATTGTTTCAAAACCCTAAGTTTTCAAAAGTTACAAAAATCTATTATATAACTGGAGAAGGGGGAGATATTAGCCGCTACCCCATAACAACTAAGTTTCTTGTTAAAAAAACAATAAAAAATTGAATTAGAGAAAAAAAAAATTAAATTTCTTTTTAATAAAATGTGTCTGAAAATCTAACAAGTAAAGATTTTTCTTGGGGGGGGAGAAATCAGTTTTTAGTTTTATGTATATGTAAGGTTGAGGTTTAACGGGATATATCGGCCTTTGTAATGAAAGGCAAAAATAGACACACTGACATTTCGACCATAATACGTTTTTTTTGATAGAATGGCTTTGAGTGACTACTTAGTAATATTACTCAGGTGGAGGTTGAAATATCGTTGGGTGTGTGTCTTCCTTTGCCTTAAGTCGCCAGGTCCAATATATCGGTTCTTTAGGGTTTAAAGGGTTAAGGGACATAAACAATAGATATTTTTCCCAGGTTAAATAAACACGAAATAAAAAAAAGGAAAAAAAACTATAATAAAAAAAAAAAGGGGATAATAACTATTAAAAAAAAAACAAAAAAAACCCCTGAATATTACAAAATATAAATTGACCTAGTACTTAATAAGACTTACAGATTGTGAACACTAGACAGGGACAGTATACTTCTATATTATAGGGGTAGGCTATAATGTGTTAGTTTTCAGTTCCGGGAGGCTCCTAAGATTGATATGATGGTTTCTGAGCTCATTTAATTCTTGAAGAAGGCTGAAGGGAACATTTTGGATGAAACATAGTAAAGATAATACCGTAGATTAGAGTAGAAGTCCAAACCCTCTAAGTAAATGAAAAACTTTGAACTATTAATATTTCTGTTCAGAGTGTACATAATTGCTACTACAATATATTTTTCTGATTTTCAAAATCATACATTTATTAGCCAAAATTTCTTAATTCAATAATCTTATTTTTTGATAATGGTTTAACTGAAATAAATGAAAATTAACAGTCTATTGATACTTGGAAAAATAAGTGTTTTTTAATGTTTTTTTAAGGACTTTGTTTTTCTTCATAGTTAATCTTCCTTAGATTTATGGTAAAGGGTTAATAGTTATGAAGATGGTAAAGGCTGTATATAAAACTATAGTAAGATAAAAATAAGTATTTGTTAATTGATTGTTTTTATAATTAGTTTTGCTGCACTGCATTTTGTACTATAATTAGTTTTCTCTCTATAGATATATTTTTAAAGGTTTTTTTTTATTGGGAAGAGCAATGAAGCTTTTTGAATGAATGTTAGAACATTCGTATGTGTGTGTGTTGATGTTTTTCTTTTTCTTTTTTTTTTTTCACAGCCTTACAACCTCCATTCTTTGGTGGTTAAAACAATAAAAGAATGCATTTGATAGGATAGATAGAGAATGGCATGTTATTATGATTATTGTTTTAAAAATTGCAATGTAAAGGAGAAGAGGTCTTTTTTTGTTTTTGTACTAAGTGATGTGTAACACTGAACTAATACAATTTGCCCTGAAATCTGGCAGCTAATGAGGAACAAACCCACCAACCCACCCATTTACACATGAATTTCTTCGTTATATTAATAAATTAAAGCCAGTTTTTAGTATCTATACATCAGGCTGTGTATCCACAGTTTCATTTCCCAGTGAACCTTGGCTATTCATCGCATCCCAAAACTGAACACACCCACCATTATTGCTTTTGCATTGAAAGTATTTCTGAGTTTTAACCTCTCAAATTTATTTTGACATTTTATTTGTATCTTTGTTTAATTCCTCCATTTTTAGCTTATGTTTTGATAGAATTTGATTAAGATTTACATGCAAGTCTTTTTATTGATTTTTTTTGTTTAATTTGTGTTTAACAGCATATCAACCTTTTTAGGTCATTTTAATGTGAGAACAATTACTTTTTGATTATCATTATTTTTAAACACACATAGTTTTTTTAATAAGACAAGTTGTACTATTCAATCCATAGCTGGAGGGAAGATAGGGATTCATACCTTTCCCAAGGGCATTAGTCGACATGTCAACATAGACGGAAAAACTTGGATTCAAACCTACGTAGTATGGTTCCGAAGTCCGATTGTCTATCCACTGGGCCACGTCGACCGCCCTCTTTTCATTGAGCAGAGAAAATGAACTTTATTTAGAGAAATTACTCTGAGCCTTTTGGTCGACGTAGGGAATATCAAATTTGACTAGTATTTAATCATTGTTACTATTTATTCTATTCGATCTTCTGTATTTGCAGTAATTGGTAAAATAAAATATCTACCCAATTGGATATTTATCATCAGATATCAGAAGAACAGTTTTGATAGATTTAAGATAAAATATTTATTTAATGGAAAGTTAATTTTAATGGAAAACTAAAATTAAATGTCAACTTGAATAAAAGACTTCCTTGACTTTGTCATTTTTTATTTAATGCATTACAAGCAACTAAAAGCAAATTTGTTTGGTTTTTATTTTATTTTGAACCCTTGAAATAAATATCTATAAAAATGTCTTCTTTAAGAGATTATGCCTTTTTGCTGTGAAGCAACAATGCCTATGTAAACAACACTCTCCCCTGAAATAAGCCTTGATTTTTGTGTTATTGTTTGTTTTCTGTTCAAAAAGGAGGGCCTATTGTTTGTGTGAAAATGTTCAATGACTTTTCAGAAATCTTTATTGCGTGCCAATTACTACTTGTCGTTCTACTTAACTTAAACAATTATCCAATGACGAAAAGAGAAAAATTGTTCAGTAAACTAAATGACAAAAAAGTATTAAAGCTTCTAAGTAGCTCTAAGTAATTGCTTTCTACTTTCCTCTCAATTGTTTTAAGAGTTATTTAGTTATTTAATTTATAAATCTCCATCTCAGATAATTACGGAATTATAGTATTTTGCGAATAATTACTCAGTATAATTATTTACCCAGTCAAGTAAACCAGATCATGTTTGACACAAGAACATATATCCTTATATGGTAGATGCCCTGCCATTTTAGTCATCATTAAAGAGTCTGTAAGTCTTCTCTTCCCTAGATGCAATTGACTCACAAGCTCTCAGAGTTTTGGAATCATTGTCTTTAACGTAGATCTAACTGTTGTCAAGTATTGCTCCTCTGCACATACGCCATGAGGCGATATCAGTCTCCGAGTAAGAAAAGTAGCTCACTGACTGCCGACATTCCTTGTATGGACATGAGGGGGTGGTTCCCCAACACCTGAAATCTCACAAGGGCACCTCAGTCGCAAGACTAGAGCTCTTCAGCAGTCTCCTTTCAGTCCCAACGATTTAATGAGTCCATTAGACACCAAGGCAATGATACTTTGCCTAAGCCCTTAGAAGAGCTCCCAGCTGGGTCAGGCCTTTCCCGCAAAGAGTGGGTAACACTCAACCGTGTTCGGGCTAAGGTAGGAAAGATCCGAGACAACCTCTTGAAGTGGGGCTATGTGCAGGACGCAGTTTGATCGACCAAGTAAATATAAATTCTGATTCCAAAACTAAAACATTACATGACGGTTTCCATTTTTTTAAAGATTTTTTTTTATTTACTAATTTTTTTCAATAATCAGCAGCAATAAATCATCATCACCACAAGATACAATAATGCTTAAGTTGTTCATTTGCATATCACTCTAGCCTTGTCTAAGAAAGGAATTATGACTGCCATTCTAAATGGCTCAACAATTTTTAATTCCTTGGATTTACCTGCTTGCTGAGATTACCATTTGATTATCTCAATTTAATAATTTCTACCAAACTACGCAGAAAACCACAATGTAGAATCTTTTATGCTAATGTCATTTTGGACTATTACGTAAAGAAACTATCATTCCTTCTTGGGATATTCATAGCATAGTTTAGTTTTTTTCACTACTGCCAGAGATGATCATTTTTATTTGAACTGTTTTTTCTAATTAAATCTTCTTTGTGAATATGTTAATTATTTACTAATCTTTTTGACTAGCACCAAATTTTAGTTCTTTTTCAAGATGATGACTATTCTGCTCAAGTCGAACAACAATGCTTTTTATCACCCAACAAAAATAGTTTTGAATCTAACAGAAGCTATAAAAAGACCTTTGTTAAATTAAGAGCAATTTTTGTTGGATGATGAAAATAGTCAAATTGTAAATTTATATTGATATTAAAAAAAAATATTGAAAGAAACAAAAAACACTAAAAAACAGCAACAATAAATAGTCTAAATTGTGAATATCTGTTCAACTAAATAAAGGATCTGATTTCAGGTTGATATAAACAATTTATTGTAGTCTATATAAAGAGTATTAAATATGGGAAAAAACATTAAATTATTAGGTGGGCTAGTGAGAATAGCCATTTAAAAAAAAAGTACTTTCAGAATTATTTATTTGCTAAATACATAATGAGTCTATGATATATATGAAAACTCCAAAATTGATGCAAAATTAAGTTAAATTTTTATTGAAATATTTCACTTTGTCTAACCTTTAAAAATAATTGTCATTTAGATCATTCAGATTTTTGTGTTCCTCATTATTTTTATGGATGAAACATTAATATTTCGGAGTTATAATTTTTATACTTATAATCCTATGATGCTTTAGAACAATTACAATTTATGTTTATCATTTCATGCACTGAAGATTGAAAATGAAAACATATAGTCCTCATCAGGACATGAATGCCAGACTGTCAGATTGCTTTCATTATTTTATCTTAAATTTCTGATGCTGTACCAACTGAGCCATTAGTGCTGTACAGTATTTGTTCGGTCCTTAATCATTAAAATGTTAGCATACAAACTACATTTTCAATTATTGAATAGAATAATTATTTAAAATAGTTTTTTTTGATAATTAATACAATTTAGTTTGAAATGATTTATATGAAAAAAATCCAATATTTAATTTATTAAATTATTTTGAAACATGTTATTTTTAATGAGCATACACACTAGATTATATTTTTTATGCATTGATTAATATGTATTAAATTTAGTTTGAAAAGATTTATATGTTATAAAAAATGCAATATTTAGAATTTGAATTTATTAAAATTATTTTTAAAACTCTTTTATTTTTAATGGCCATATATTCTTGTAATAACAACAACAACAATAATAATATCATTCTAACTAGTATACTCAGAGAAATGGTATATGTACAAGCCTGAAGCTGTGCAAGAAAATAAAACTCCCAAAATCTGCTGGGGCTTCGATATTCAAACAGACAGACAGACCAATGGAGGTAGATGCTGCACCATACAGTCTTTTAGTGGAATGTTGTAGAGCCAGCTGGAAATCAGAAAACACTGGTTTTGGGGTGTAAAAATGCCTGGTGATTGGTGTGGGATCCAAAGATCATTGTCATCAAAAATAGTTTGATTCAATCGTATCCAACTGCAGTTATTTCTTCATGTAGCTTATTATTATTTTATAATTGGGGATAGGATGCATGAAATTTTACTTATAGGCACATATAACAAATATGTTGATGTATTTTTGTGGCTGTTATTGTTGTTATTAAGGACATTGATATTGTTGTTTTAACACAATTGTTGTAGTATTTACCACAAGGTACAATTCTTTTTGTTGGTAGGAAGTGTGTTTGGCAAGAGGATGAATTAAAGATGAATGGACAAATAACAATAGCATTATATTAATCAACTGTTTGTGTTAGATACAAAAGAGGCAACATTGTTATTGTTTATACCAAATCGATTTTAAAGTCGATACTGGAAGAATTGTAAGGACAGCTAGGCAGTGTATACTTCCCAGACAAAATTCTTTACCTGTTATTGCAGTGATATGTCAAAAAGTAGGATTTTAATTTAGATCTTTTGTTTAGGTTAGCTTGCTGGTGCTATGTTGTATATTATAAACCATCATTTAAAGAATCCTACATCATTTCCTTTGTGTCTCTGTTTTATATACTATATTTTAAAAAATGTCAAAAAAAAAACAATTGATTTTTTTAAAATTTCCCTATCATTTATATTCTTGATAATATAAATGGATAAAAAACCTCTTTCAAGTTATTTTTGCTAACTAAACTTTGGTAGGGTTTTGAAATGGTCTACCATGTAGAATTATCATACTAAATATTTTGCTGGTAGTTTTATATACATCATATATACATAGTTTTATAATAATATTTATTAAATTAGTGTCACTGTTGATAATAAAATTTACTATTAATTACTTTATTTAAATTTTTATATACCCATAGTGCAAAGTAACTTTTGGGACAACCTATAGTAACATTGCATTTTACTTTTTTTTTATGATCACAAAAATATTTAAAACATTTGTACCTCATTATTTGTTAACGATTAAATTGTTTTTTTCATTTCTGCACTGACCCTTCCCATAATAAAAAAAAATTAAATCAAAATAAAATGAAAAAAAAACAACTTTTTTTATTCAGATCTAAAATTAGAAATTTCCAGCCCTCAAAATTCTACAACCAACTGAATAAATTGACCTTATTTTTTTTTCTTTTGACATTATTAGTCAAAAGCACAAAAAAGTTATTTTCCTCCAATTTAAACTGACTTGTCTTTCTGGTGTTTGTTAGTCTTTTTTTTTTTCTTCTTTTTTCATTTTTTTTGTATTTATTATTATTATTTTTATTTTGGATTCTACCCAAGATTTTCTGTGTTAATGGGGAAAGCTTTGAGTCTATACTGTTCGTTTCTCAAATGACTAACGCCAATCCCCATCATCTTTTCTTGGCTACTCTTGTTCTTTTATAATATCTAATGAATCCAATTTTGTTTACTAAAGAGTTATATTACTGGGTCACCCAAATAGTTACCAGTTATAGTCAAATTTTTATGATCATCACTACTATCACCACCACAACAACAACCAACATAAAGATCATGATCATCATCAAAAACCTCTTTATTATCAGCATAGATATTACCACCATCATAATAATAGCCCTTACTGTACCTGTTTGCCCCACTTAGCACTACAATCAACATCATCAGCTCCATCCACTTCATCAAGATCATCAAAATTATCAGCATTATCACCCCTCTAAATTATTATATTTCTATTTGTTTATTATAAAAGATATACTCTCCCTCTCTCTGCCCCTATTTTTGCTATTTTTTTTATCAATTCAACTCATTTAGCAAATTTACAATTTATTTTTATTTTTTATTATTTTATATAAAATGTGTTACAAATATTAATTGTTTTCTTAGTATCTATTCCCCCCTCCAAATTAAAGTAAATGCAATAGAAAAATTATCATGAGGGTTAGTGAAATATATATTAAAATATATATTTTAAAAGTGTTTACCTTTCATTATTCTTTTATTTTTCTGTTACACACACATCCACTAATGTATGTGTGTGTGTGGATATACTTAGCAGATAGATTCAAACACAGTAAGTGGCTCTTGGTGACTGTCTATTTCTTGCTTATGTGGTCATCAGACCAAAAATACAACATACACACACTCACACATATAGGTATGTGTGTGTTTGTGTGCATGTATTTTGCATTTTCATAATTTAATTAGATTTTGTGCTTAAGAAAAAGCTGATAATTTTTAAATAATTATGAGAAAGAATAATTCTTCATTTACAAATGTCTCTGAAGAATGTTCTTAAAATTGGTATCATTAAATTTTCACAATAAAAAAAACTTATTTTCAATTTAATCATTACAAAAGATACAAGTGTTTTATTTAGTTTCTGCTTTCATTTCAATAACTTTTATTTTCTTCTTCCATTCATTCAAGTTCTAAATAATAGGAACTGATGAATTCTGATTGTAGACTAAAATAAGGTTTTTTTTTGTTAATGTTCAATTGATACTACTATAATTGTTGCCACTATTGACACTACTACTACTACTATGGTTGCCTCTGTTCACAATGAATGCCTTTACAACAAAAAAGCAGTATTTGTGAATTGGTTGGTAATACAAATACTCTGTGGCATTTTATTGCATTGCTTCTTCTAGGCTTATGTTGGGGAACACCACAACTGCCAATTTGTTTGTCTATTTGGAGAAACCAGATCGATATCTTTCAGAAGAGGAGATCCCACTGAACTGCATAAGCAGTGAATAGACACCACCATTCATGAGGGTTGAAGGAAGGAAGGAAGTAAAAAAAAAGAGAGGAGGAAATCCTGATGTCAGTTTTATTGCATCATTGGCTTGAATTTTTTATGCTATTCATTCAAACTAAAAATGGTGGCAGTTTGAATATTTGAATCAAGTGCACAAAAACAGTTTGCCATTTTATGTTTATTTATTTTTATTTTTAATATTGGGAAAATAACTTTTGAAAGAGATTTTCATAAAAAAGTATTTAGAATAAAGAGGAAAGAAATAAAAAAAAATGAAAATAAATAGTTTTTTTTTCTATTTTATTTTTTCATTTACTTTTTTTTTAATGAATTCTAAATAGAGAAAAAAATGCTGAAATTATATAAATGTGGACAAGGGTAGACTGAGAGTGCTATGGGCTACTGGTCTGAAAACACAATGGACTTCCTCCTTCCATTTTTAACAATTAAATGCCACATGTAGAGGCTGTGCAGTAGGTGATCTGTGAATATTGGCCACTCTATGTCCAGTATCCAGAAACGATCATTCGGTGCACATGGAGTGACCTGAATCCGATTACATTTATTAGAGTGTATAACAAAGGCATCCTTGAGAATTATATTGACAGCAAAGCGAACCCTTTTCAATGCCAAGCCCTCAGGAATGTTCCAATTGAGCTATGGCTCAGTCTGTCCCTGAATGTAGATGATGTAAAAATTTTCAGAACAATTTAAAATAGAATTTAAAGAAAAAAAAAAAATACATTTATTACTAAAACTTTAAATATAAAATTTATTATTTATAATTATCATTCATAATTTAAAACTTCTTTTATTGCATGTAGGTTTAACTTGTAACCCCAAAATTCTCTTAATTGTTAATAGAATTTTGTTTCTTATATTCATAAGTAAAGTACACATTATCAGTGATAAAACATAGTTGATTAGTCAGCAGGCTTTAATTACTGGCAGTTCCTTGTCTAACCTATCATCAGATCTTTGGCCTAATAATTATATAGACAAGAAACCAACTCTCAACACTCAGCTATTGACTAATTGTTTATACAAATTAACTAAACTTAAGTATTTGTATGTTAATATATACATTTTAATAGGATGAAAATGATTGTGGAATATTGTAGAACTCATCAATACTTAAACTATAAACAAAATTAGATCTATATTAATATTCATTTTATCTTTTCGGTATTTTAATTGTATTCTTTTTATATATTTGATTTATAATGATATTATTGAATATATTTAGAATTTTCAACCAAACCTGTTTTCTTGTTGATATTAAAATGATCAAAGAAATCGCATAACATTGGAGAAGATCTAAAAATCTTAATCCAAAATCAGGTAAAAAAGACAATTGCAATAATTGTTTCAAGATATCTTTCTCAATATGTCTTTTAATAATAGGATTCTCTTTTGTTGTGATGACAATTATTGTGGAGGCAAGTCTCGTTGAACATCAGTGATGTATTCAATCTTTTAAAATAATCCTTTCTAATTTCTGGATGTTGTGTCTGACATCCGCCGTGTAGTCCTTCAGTGACTCAACGTGTTTTCTAACTGCCAGAGCGCTTTCGAAACCATCTTGGTTCATCTGCAGGGGGCTGATGAGTGGTGTTTGTGGGAGTATGTACAGATGGGGAGGTTAAAAGGTAAAAAGATAAAAAGGAATATATATGTCTCCGTTAAACTCCGCTGTTTCAGTGGAGTTTAATGGAGACATTGAGGAACCAGCTCGGGGGAATGTTTGAAAATGAGGTCATATCCCCGAAATATAACAAATAAAAAAAATATAATAACGAAATCAGAAATCATTCAAGCCTTTTAAAAAAAAATTATTTATTTATTATATATAATATGATGCTTCAGAAGAACTATAATCTATAGTATATATATATAATTACCTTTATAGTAATTTTAGTCTAAAACTATTTAAAAACATTGCAAAATAAAATTAATCACTATGATTCACCCCCATCTATTTTTTTAAATAAAATAATGTCTTTCTGGTTTATTGAAAATAATAGCATGTTTTATGAAATCCTAACACATACATTTAAATTTCTATTAGTCTATTCATTTTTTTACTTGTACCATTGCTAAGAGTACAAATCTTCTTTTCCTGGCTAGTTTTAGGTCTGATAATATGACTGCTGTTTTCTTAACAAAAAGTCGCCCACCCAAAAAGTCCTGTAAACAATAAATGTATAAATAGAAAGAAGTGGTCGATATATTGAAATAGGTATTTCTTTTAAGTTTAGTCTTTTAACACACATTTCAAACCAACCCTTTAAAAAATATGTGGATTTAATAATGGGATCACCAAAATTATTTAAAACTACTTCAAATTTATCATTTTTTAATAGGTTTTTGTTTTATTTGAAAGATAATAGCCTGAATTTTATTAGTATTATAAAATCAAAATATATCTCTTTTTGGTTTTTCATACATTTAAAACATTAAATTTTAAGAAAAAAAGTAGAAAACAAACCTAAAGATATTTTTGTCAGGTTTTAAAGCATTGAAATTTATTCTTTAAAAATATAATTAATAAATAGAAACATGTTTCTAAAGAATTATGCAAAAATATTAATTTAGAAGTCTCTGCATTTTCCATAAATCCATTTTGAAAGAAACAGAAACGCAATCATGTTTAAGATTTAAAAAAATTAAAAGATGGTAATTGCTTAATTCAGTCACATGACTGAAATTTCTGAAAATTATGATGGGAAGTGAAATTTATTTATTTTTGTTTTTTACAATTTTATCAAAGAATTGATCCCATCTTTTATTTAAAAGGATACTAAGGATTTTAATAATCCCTTATTCAAAATATTAATTTATTGAAATAATTAAATTCATACTTTAAAACTTTTTTTAACTGATATTTTTCACTTTTATCCTTTTTATGATTATCTCCCGCATTTAATTTTTTTAGCTTTATCTTTTGATTATCCTTTTATCTTTTTAGTTATAGCTATACCACAAATTTTTAAAGTTTTTCCTAACTAAAAAAATTTGCTAAGATTTAACTAAATTTTTTATTGACTACATTTTGTTGATAGCCTTTGTTTTTTGGTTATTGATCCTTTTTATATTACCTCTGTATTACATATTTCATTTGGTATTATTTTTAATTCTTAGTTTTAATTTAATTTTCAGTTGTCAATGTTTAAAAAAAAATGGCTATTTGGTATCCCTTTGGGGGATGTGACATTCTGGTTGCCATGATTTTCCTTAAGACATTCTACATCAGCACATGCTTATGTCTTCACTCAACAAATCTATAACAATTTAAAACATTTGTATACCTTCTTCATCCCCACATTGTAGTTATTCTGTTTATGATAAGATATGACATAATCTTAGTCTTGATTATGCCTTAGTATGCCTATCACTTGGTAATATCATCAATGCTTTGAAGTTCAATTTTTTTTTATTCGTTTTATATTGTGATAAGTATTCTAATTTGTAAAAAGCTTTGACAAAAAATTTTTAGGATTAAGCCAATCCAAGTAAAAATTTGTATTTCCTCAGATCTTTCTTTGTATAAAACATTTGCTTTTTTTCTTTTTATCTATAGTTGTTTTTGTAATTATGCATTATCTCTTTGGCACTTTGGGTGTTTTAAAAATGGAATGGAAAATATTGAATTTGGTTCCACCAAGGAATATATTTCTATTACATAAACAGGAGTATGTTAATAAATTCTGCAGATATTGGGGGGGGGGTTCCAATTACTTTTTTATCATTATTATAGAAAAGTTCCCCTTCAACCCTGATATCTGCAGAATTTGTCAACATACTCCTTTTTAGCAACATTTCGTGAAGACTCGTCCCAAAATTTTCTTATTGATCATGGTGTTTAATCCCCATCCCCCGGTAGAATCAAATTCAATATTTTCATTCCATTTTTTTAAACATTAAAGTGCCAAAGGAATAATGCATAAATACCATTGTTTTAAACATTCTTACTTGTTTATTTTTTCATTTAACCATAAATATACAATTTGAAAATAATGTTTTTGTTTATAATGTATTTTTAAAAAATTTCTATTTTCAGAAAATTAATTGATGCAGATGTTTTTTCCAAATCAGATCCCAGTAAGTACATAATATTTAGTTATTATTTATTCAATTGATTCTGAATGTTAGGAATTAATAGGCAAATATATTCATGTATGATAGATATTTCTATAAATTTACTAAAGAAAAATTGGATGATATTAATTTTTTTTCTTACAAATATACATTCATAGATTCTAGTTAGTTTCCTTTTTTAAAATGTTTTCCCCCAATTTTTTTTCTTTTAAATTTTAATCCTACTAGCTCTTGACTCTTTGGTGCTGCTATGGAACATGAATTCTCAAAATTTAAAAGCATCATGACCCAAGTTTATCTAAATTCTTTTACCTTGTCTAAATTCACCATTTTACTTTAATTTTGTTTTTAGCATCTTAATAAAAAAAATTATTAATATATTTAACTTCAATTTTTTTTCTACTTCTCTAGCAAATAAATAAGCTTGTATGTTTGTTTGTTTTAGTGTTTGGCTAATAAATGCTAACTCTATATTATTCTATAAAATTTTTCTATAATCAATTTTCTGCACATATTGTCAATTGATGAAAAAATAAAACGTTTCATTTTCATTAAAAGTTTTTTTCTATCAGAATGAGTTTTGAAACAGCAATTAAACTTTTCACTTTTGAATCAATTATGTAATTTTTTGCATAGTGGTTTTTGTCAAAAACATTATTTTATATTAACAAACATTACTTTATATTAACAAAAAGTTGGCCCAGAATATAGTTATAACAATTTAGACATTATTTTTTGAAAAAATTAGAAATTCGTCAAAAACTAGCTATTACATTAGGTGTTATAAGAAGGGAAATTATTTTAGTTATGATTGCATTAAGAAAAATGATATATTCTTTATATATATCTCAGACTAGCAGAACCAGTTTTGTAAGATAAAAAAACAAATAAGGTCTTGGTAATGTTTAATATTTTAGTTTAATTCACTAAAATTCAGTGGAACAATCAAAACAATGACTATTATTAAAGATCACTTTACAGCAAAACCAATGACAAAAAAAGTAGTGAATGTATTAACAAGGAAGATTTGATTTGAAGCCTCAGTACAAATAGGGATAATAATTGCTTTCAGGAATAATGGAGAAACATAATTTTGTGTATCCAAAATAAGAGTGATTGATCAGTTCAACCTAGGTCACAAACAGGTCAAAGTGAGATTAGCACAAGAAATAACTACTAACTGTAACTGTGTCGGCATACTGACCTCCTACAGGCTTAGCTGGCTCAGCCACTAAACATGCATAATTCAGTGGCGAGTCTCATGAAAATTTGAGCTTCACAAGCGACCCCCCTCCCAGCCTCATGTATGGAACACAAGAAATACTGTGCCAATAATGAAAAGAGTCCCATCAGGTAGATACAATTCAAATTAGAAAAAAAATGTTAAATCTAATATTGCAAGAGGCCAGGTAAAAAGTAAATTCAAGAAATGGATTTTGATAATTCAAGATGGTCACCATAGTTCCTTTTATAAACTGTGTTTTATTGATTTGCAAATTTGTAGCCAAGGTATTAAAATTTCTTGTGATTAGAATAGCTGCAGCTTATCACTGGAGTGACCTATATAATCTCTCTAAGATAGAAACAATCTCAACGTACATAAAATGGGACTGTTTTTCATCACCTAACATTTAATCACCCAACTGTTAATTACAGACATATAATCACTAGATATTTAATCACATAGTTTTTTTCATCTTGTGGAAACTTCAACACCAGAGAAGAGAAATTCAATCAGGAAAAAAAATAATGTAAAATGCATCAAAATCCTGTAGATTTTAATCTGTCTTTTAAAAATAAACCAAAAATTGTCAAGGATGCTAAAAACTAATGTAATAAAAACATAATTACATAAATAAACACTTTTGATGTTTTTATATTTGTATTTTATATATCTAGTTGTGCCTTTCAAAAGCAGAGTAGCAAATAGTTTTCTCTGGCAATGCAACATCCCCTGCAGTCAGTGACTGAAATCTTCTATCTTTGATCATGATTATTCAGGTTTTTATTATTATTACGATTATTATGAAAACCCAGTGCAGAAAGAATATATAATGTGGCATAAATAGTTAAAGGATCTTGTAGTACAAAGAAATAATCATAGCATGGAATTAATGAAATTATTATAAAACCATGTGACACAAATGTAAGATAGGTAGGTTATTATTATGTTACAGTTTTGAACAAATATCTGATTATCATTTTGGAACAGTAGCACAAATCAATTCCACAATTAATTTTATTGACATTAAAACAGGGTTGATATAAATCCCTTTTCTTTTTATGTTTTAAACTAGTAAGTTAGTATTTTTTTTTCCTGAAACAAACTATTCACTTATCTTCAAAGATCTTATGATGATCAATTTTCTTTTTGTTGCCAATTGGGCAGCAATCCCAAAATATCAAAAGAAAAAAAGAATATGGTATCTGCCATTTGGTTGGGAAGGTTTTCAACAAACTTTCATTTGAAATGATTTCCGTTTTTTTATGCTGTAAACATTTGATATAATTAAAAGAATAAAAAAGGAATACATTAACAACAATAATAGAGAAAAAAAGTATTTGTACATCACAAGGAATATTAAATAATAGTAATATTGATAATGCAATAATACTCTTGCTCATTGACCATGTGCAGAATTGTCGCCCTATTAAATATGAACTTTATTACAAGTAGTTTGATCAAGTCTATGATAAACTGGTATAAAAGTATGAGTCTTTGGCAAGAGTGCCGTTTCACGGAATAAATAGCCTCGACTCCTTTCTCACATAAAAGGAACGGGTTTTCTCTAATCACCGTTTTTTATTGTTATGAAAACAAAACAATCGCTATTGGAGGCGTTAAGTTTAGAACTTCTTTTTCAAAAATAAACAATATAAAACTTTTTTTATTTTAGCAACAACATAATTAAAAAAAACTTTAAAAAAAAATTTTAAACAAGAAAACAAAACTTTTTTTAAAGAAGAAAATAATTTATAAACGTTTTTCTTTCACTTAAACAACAATACGTGATTATTTAAAAAAAAAAACTAATTGTTTATTTAAATTGATAATTTTATTGGAAAAAGTTTTTCTATTTCATTCGTGATTTAAATCTTTTTTCTTCTTTAAAATTGAAAATATGCAGAACTTTTTTTTTCGGTTTTAGATTAGAAAAACGTTTTTAAATTATTTTCTTGTTTAAAAAAGTTTTGATTGTTTTCTTCTTTAAAATTAAAAAAAAAAGTTTTCTATTTTTTATTTTTGAAAAAGAAGTTCTGCTTATTTAAAAATGTTAACTCCTCAAATAGTGATTGTTTTGTTTTCATAATAACATAAAAAAACGGTGATTAAAGAAAAACCGTTCCTTTTATGTTAAAAAGGAGTCGAGGCTATTTATTCCGTGAAACGGCACTCTTGCCCCTTTTCTTTTCTTTTTTTGATTGCGAAAATTGCATTTTGTTTACTTATAAATAGATTAATATTTTATGACTAAAGTATTTTTTGTTTCTGGGTGCAAATCGTCCCGGGCGTCTGGCTCGAACTTCTTTGTATTATGTCATGTTCTAATTATTTAAGTCCGTTGTTTGCCACCGCGGTTGATAGGTCTTTCGCGCCGAAGGCATGACTCATATAATCCTGGTTACCTGTCCTTTCGGCGCTTCATCAGCAACTTTCTCACGTTGGGCTAGTGGGTGGAGGGCAGGGCTTTGTTAGATATAAGGCTGAAGTCTGGGCTTATACAGTCAAATCGACAGCGGATTTTTTAATAGAGGGTGATTTTGAGGGAAGAGGGGTGGGTTAAAAAAGGAGAAAAGTAACAAGGCTGAGAGAGAGAGAGAGAGAGAGAGACAGAGAAAGAGAGAGAGAGGGAGGGCAGGGGTAAGGGCGGGCAGAGACAGGGGACATTGACAGAGATAAAAGAAAGAAAGAAAGAAAGAAAGAAAAAGAAAATAGAAAGAAAAAGAAACAGAATTGAAAGACCGTGAGAAAACGACCAGAAAGAAAATGAGAGATAATGGTCGGTAAAATATATAAAACGATTCCAACAAAAAACAAAAAAAACAAAAAAAAAAAACAAAAAAAAAAGATGAGATGGGAGTTGATAGATAGATAGATAGATAGATAGATAAATGGATGGATGGATAGATAGATAGATGGATATATAGATAGATAGATTAGATAGATGGATAGATAGATTAGATAGATAGATAGATAGATAGATAGATAGATAGATAGATTAGATAGATAGATAGATAGATAGATAGATAGACAGATGGATAGATAGATAGATAGATAGATAGATTAGATAGATGGATAGATAGATTTAATAGATAGATAGATAGATAGATAGAGAGATAGATAAATGGATGGATGGATAGATAGATAGGTGGATATATAGATAGATAGATTAGATAGATGGATAGATATAGATAGATAGATAGATTAGATAGATAGATAGATAGATTAGATAGATAGATAGATAGATAGATAGATAGATATATTAGATAGATAGATAGATAGATAGATAGATAGATTAGATAGATAGATAGATGGATAGATTAGATAGATAGATAGATAGTTAGATAGATAGATTAGATAGATAGATAGATTAGATAGATGGATAGATAGATTAGATAGATAGATAAATAGATTAGATAGATAGATAGATAGATAGATAAATTAAATAGAATATAGTACGCAGATAGATAAAAAATAAGGAAAAAAAAGAACCAAAAAATTAGAACGAAAAGAAAAAAATGTATTTAAGAAGAAGGGCTGACCTACAAGTGCAACAGATGCGTTTACCTTACAATCAATAACAAGTTGCGTCTGTGTTTTAATATCAAACGTGCACACGGGAAACAGGGTTAGCCGAGCCGTCCAAGAAATCAGTTGTTGAACAGAACAGGGAAGGGTAGCAGGAGTGTCTGCGTGTGAGGTTTGGGACGGAAGAAAATAGACCAACTCCTTCGGGGACAATGCCCGCTCAGGGCTTAAATGAAAAGCACGACGATTTTATTAATTCTTAAACCCTAAATAAATAGATAAATGAATAATGAAAAAAAATATGAAAATAAGAAGATGGTTGAAAGGTAAAAACACACACCAACCCCCCCCCCACATATATATATGACCCTACACCCCATAGCTCTTTAGAACATGAAAATAGATATCTTTTGAAAAGAGCTCAAGAAAAAGAAACTATTTTTTTTATAAAAATGATCCGGACCACTAAAATGTGCCTGTATACACTACTACTTTTCTATTTATTAGGCTTCCTTAAGAACCAAAGGGAAAAGTTTTAGAAATGAATTTATTATAGAAAAAAACTTTAGAAATAAATTTAGTACAAAAAGGCATTAGATGAATCAAATGAATTTAATATAAGAAAGCATTAGAAATGAATTTAGTATATAAAAAAGAACATTGGAAATGATTTTGGCATAAAAAAGTAACTGCTTTCCGATATAATATAATTACTGTTGTGGGACCTGATGTCACCCCAAAGTGGACCAGTCCACTGTGCATATAATTAGCGCCGTATACCAATACAGGGGTTTGTCAGTCGGTCTATTCTAGACTAGATGCTAACGTAGAGCGCGCTCTACTGTAACTGTCCTTACCTTACCCTACTACTAGTGAGACCCCTAACTACGGGATTACCCCGTATCATTTGGTGTGATCCCTAAACCTTGCTCCCACAACAATTACCTTAGTGGCAAGTCCTCAGCACTTGGGAAAAGCCGGACAATACTTGTAGTATGTAATATCGATTTGATTTTTTTTTTTACTCGTTTGCAAATCGACATTTGGAGAGGCGAGGGAGGTAAGGCTTGTGATCCGAAGTTGTTATGACACGTTTCCCAACTTTTCGGGATTGGGTGGGGGTTGAGACAGAGGAAGCCATCTGTTGCTTAGCGGGTGAGTCAGTTATAGTTGCTATGGAAACAGTTATAGTCGCTATGGAAACATTTCAATTATTTGAAATCTTTTTTTCCTAGTCTCTGTAACGGACAAGCTATTAAAAGCAAGAGACCGTTTTAGGACTTTTCCAGGTATTATATTTACTTGGTGAGCACCAACCCAAGTTTGGCAAAAGGCCATTTTTACGTGCTCTTACCCGGGCTTTTTTAGATTCGGTGTTACCCTTAGATCGG
>JAUZSX010309045.1:0-12409 GCA_034780655.1 Idiosepius hallami | reverse complement strand
TATGTACAGACAACTTAAGAAAGAGCAGCCCTTACACACAGTGGCGGCTCGCTCATGTGTAGCTCTTTCTTCGAGTTAGCTGTCTTCTGTGAAGAAGTGGCAGTCAACATATTTATATATATATAACACACATATGTATGTGTGTGTGTGTATGAATGTATTAATCTAAGTGATAAGGTTGCTTAAATTTATAGTTAGAGTGCTCAATATCAGTAATAGAGCGTGTATATTAGTTAAGTGCAGACGTCAGCAACTGCCAATTTCTCGCTACACAGTCATCAGGTCGAAACATACATATATGAATATCCAATAAATTCAGACAAGTCATTGAAACTTTCCTTGATTAAACTTAAATAGATTTTCTTTCTTTAATTTAAAAATGAAAATTTGTTTTGAATGAAGATTTCAATTCAATTCACAATCATTCATTTTTGATAATTTTATTTTGGTGTCAGTAAGGTCGGGATGTCAGGTCAGAATGGTTGAGTTGAAGTGGATGATGTTGACTAGTTTGTCTTTTAGTAGAATGATGGTGTTGTTTTTTTGTAGTATGGTATAGCCTCACAGTCATGGTCTGATTGTGAGGTGAGATGAGGTTTTCTCCAACTGTTCATTGCAAAAGCTTTTCTCTAACTGTTTATTTAATGATTTTCAAACGTTTTTAAATATTCAGCGTCTAAACTATTTTGGATGCTGAGCATTTTAAATCTGTTTTTGAATGATATTCCAACAATGTATGTATGTATGTATGTATATATGTATGTGTAAAAGGGTTAGGGTTATGTAAATTTTCTGAGATCTATTTATAACAATATTGCATAAGAATTTTTTATTTCATTTCTCAGTTTGATATTTTCTTTTTTTTAACAGGAAATTCTCAAGTTGTTTAAAGTCAATATTTTAGAATCGACTTTATACCAACTTGCTATTTTATCCCTCATTAACTTGAAACAGTAAGTACACTAATAAATTATTTTCCTTTTTTCTTTTCAATATTTCATCACATTTTTATTTTGAAGTTAACAAAACATAATTTTCTCTTTGTCCTAATCATCACAGGAAATTTTAAATAAGATTTTTTTACTCTTTTTTTTTAAGGCAAAAAAAAGCTGGGCAGTAAATCAAAATAATTTTTTTTTTTTAATGTACTTTAATTTTATAAAATAAAAATTCTAGAATTTTATTTCTTAATCTGTAATTTTAAGGCTTTTAATTTCGTTTTCTTATTTTAGACAAGATAAAGCTCGGCAATTGGCTATAACTGCAGCTGAAACATTTACTGACCCTCGACAGTTTTCTGGAAAAGAAGAAATTCAAGATTTGAAGGTGAGGTTTCTCCCATGTGGCCCCTTCTTTTTTATTTTATCTACTTGCAATTGGATGATGTACACGTAAACTTTTTCCAAAAGACAGATCACACACACACATATATATATATATATACATATATATGTGTGTGTGTGTATATATAATGTACGCAAATCCCAGTCAAAACAATTGCATTGACCTTAGAAATGGCCTTGTGCCAAACTTGGTTGGTGCTGCTCACCAAGTAAATATAATATGTATGCATTTTTAGACTTGCCAAAAAGACTGATGTTATTCATATATGCGTCTTGCAAAACAGTGCAATGAAAAATATATTGTATGCAAGTGGTTAATAGAAAACTGAAACTTTTGTGTTTAATAAAAAAACAAAATCTTTTTATAACCTTTTTTTTTTTAATTTTAATTGTTTTCAGAAAATGTTTTCCTTTGTCAAAACACTTCCATCCATTCCTTTTGGTCAATGTGAAATGTGTAAAAATGGTCAACAATCCAATATTGCTGATATTTATGTTTATGATGATGAACGTGTACTTAATAACCTTATTCATAAGGTAAGTTTTTGATCCTTCATTTCTTACACCCCCTCCACTCCCCAGTCATTTTTCATTTCATTTTTTATAAGAAAAACAAAACTTCTATTCTCTTCATTTCTCTATTTACATTTCTTTGTGTGAATTTCTGACACTTGACAATTTGTATTATTCTTGTTGGTCTCCATCTTAAAATTTATAATAATTATAATTAGTCGAGCTCTTGAAGTCTCTTTTATTACAATAATAAAGATAAGCTCAAAAGTCTGGAGAATTTAAATGACAATTTTTATTAATCCTTTCAACCCTAAGAGGCCAATATATCGGCCGTGGTGAGCTAAGACAAAAATAAGACTCACCGATATTTCCTTTCAGATATAATCGTCTCATAGAACGCATTTGAGTGACTAGTTAGTAATTTTGCTACGTCAGGATTCTTAGGTTTAAACTTTACTTGATTCACATAGAATTTTGTGTTCTAGAATATTCCAGGCAGATTATCTTCATTAGAAGAATGTCGTAAATTTGTTTATTAATCTTCCTTTAATAGAAGTTTCGAGTTATTTTTGCTTGGTTTTCAATTCTTTTTTGCCACTCTTTAATTTTAATGCTGAGAAATATATTTCATTTCCATAGCTTGTATTGTAAAAAATCACTTGGCTCCAATTGTGTGTATGTACATATCTTCTATCATCACCTTTGAATCTGTCTAAAAAGCTTAGACAAAATGATGTTTTTGTGAAGAGGGTGTGTTATATTCCTGAAAGTTAAAACCAAAAACAACCCACCCGTGTAAGAGTTATAAATTAACAAAATTAATTTTTCCTTTATTTTCAGGGCTGTGTATTACTGATGTGTGAAAAACGGTGTAGAATTCTATTTCATTTTAAGTGTTTGTCTGGAACAGATGATTTTCTTTGGACTGAACAATATTTAAAGGTAAAGCCATTTAAATTTCAAGTGAATTTCCTTTTGTCGACAAAATCTCAGTTTATTTTCTGTTGAGTTTGATAACCCTTGAGAAAAGTAGGAATGGCCTTAGTTGCATTTTTTAATGAAATAGCGATTAAGTTATTTAACATCAATTCAGGAAATTATTACCATACAAAACATAATTCTAGAATTGACGTGCCATAAAGCATAATAATCTTAAAAAAAAAAGAAAAAAAAAAAGAAAGCATTTTTATAAAAGAAATTGTTCCCAGCATTAAATGATCATAAAGGTTGATATGCCCTTCAACAAAATAACCTAATGTATTTTTTGTAAAAAAAAAATATTGTTTTTCATTCTGAGCAAAATTATGCCCACTTCTTTAAAACCTGCTTAGAATTTTTTAGACCTTTTTTTAGTTACCTGTCCAAAAAGGAAAATCACCTTCCCCCCTTTTTATTGTTTGTTTTAGACGTGTACACCATCGATTGAGAATTCTTGAAATATAACATATATAAAAAAAATAAACCAGCAAACTTTCATGCAATCATCTTCTTTTTAATTATTACTAAATTGTTTTTAAGTGATACAATGAAACAATTTGGGGTTGTAAAACGCATTTGCAATAATAACATTCAAGATCCTTATGGAAGGAGTTTAAACTGCTTTCATGTTTTATTATGAAAAAAAAAAACTGATAAAATATTTTTAAAAAAAATTGAATTCAAACTTATTTTATAATGATTTAAAAAAAAAAAAAAAAACACCCAAAAACTAATGTGTGTTTAAAAATATTTCTTTTAATTAATTGGAGGAATATTTTGTAATAATATTTTTTTAACTTTTGAATTTAAAATAAAAATTTTTTGGAATCCAAATTTAATTTTCTAAGAAAAAATATTTTGAAATAGAAATAAATTTTATTTAAAAAAGATCAAAAAATACTTTTTTAATCTTTTTTTTATGAAATAAAGAATAAATTTAATTATTTGGAAATATTTTCAATCCATAATTTTTAAATCTTTTGAATTTTTGTTGTATGTTTTATTTAAAGAATTCTTTTGACTTATTTTTTTTTAAAGGGTTACTTAAGAACAAGTTGTTCAACTCAAGACTGTCAATCCTTGATTATTATGGTTCAAGCTTTTTTTGTTGAGAACTTAAAATCAATTGTAAGTCATTTCTCTTCTTAATTTTTTTTATATATTCTTAAATATCTTAATCAACTACTTTTAAAAAATAGAAATTGTCCCAAAAGACTTAAAAAATCTGAATTTGCCAGAGAAGTCCTTCAAATTTCTGTTCTTCATTTTATATTCACAAATGTTTTGGATCATGTGGTTGTTGATCATCTGAAACCTGGCCTAGTTGTGATAATATAAAACCTGACCTTCATTTGGAGAATACAGGTTTAATCCTAATTGCAAATGTTAATAGCTAAGTGCACTTGACAGAGATTGATCATTTACTCTCATGTTTTGATGAAGGAATTTAGTTTCCCTTTCTAAAAAGATTCTTGTGTTCCAGTGCCACTCAAAGACCTAAAAAGAAAATTTTTAAAGTTTTTTTTTGTATTCAATTTTGTATTGTTTAAGATTTTTGTAATTAAGAGAAAAAAGAAAAGAAAAAATGAATCCAAAATCAAAAAAAGTTAATTTTAAAAACGTTTCAATTTTATTTAAAAAACAAAAAAACCCTAGAATTAAAAAAAAAAAAAATCTTCCAATAAACAACTTGAAAAACTCGACCATTTTCTAACTTTTTGTAAATCATCACAAGGGAAGTCCACTTGCGACTGTGGATAGGCTTTAGAAGTTCAAATCGCAGTCATTCTGTTTACATTCACATTTGGACTAATACCTTTTGGGAAAGGTAGGAATCCCCACATTCTCTCTAGCTATGGGTTAAATAGTGAGTATTGTGTGGTTCAAAATAAGTATTGAATGTTTCTCAAAAAATTATTCCTGGCATTAAATGACCCAAAAAGGTTGATAAGCCATAAATCAAACAAACAATTCCATTACTAAGATGTTTTGTTAAAACTATTATCTTCTTCTTTGTTTAGCTTCACATTTCACTTCAGAACCAAAAAAAAATCCTTTTCATTATTTTTTGTTTTTCAGAAAGTTAATGATGATGTTTTAGGATTTAAAGATGTTAACTTAAATGGATTGCCAGAAACATCAGACATCAAGTAAGGAAAAATTAAGAATAATCATTATATTATAATATGTGATGTTGCAGTTTTAGATTTGGACTACTATTCTCATATTTATATATATATATATATATATATATATATATATATATATATATATATATATACATACAGTGTTCCTTTATTTGTCTTAAGTTTTTAGAGGATTTTTGCAACTAGTATCAGATTATTCGGACTATTGTTCTCATCTTCATTAAATGTATGTAATGATTTATTCATCTTGTTTTATTTGCTCCAAATTATAACAAGAATTGTTGTTTTAAATCATGTGCCTATTTTTTAAAGCACTAATGAAAAAATATTTCTGTTAAAAAAACCCCATAAAGTCCTAATTAATTAAATAATCCCATTATAAAAATAAAGCTCACCTTAGTTACACCTGTTTAGTCCCTGATCAAGACAATACTATTTTTCAAATTTTAATATCAAAATTTATTGAACTTGGTATTTTTTGTTTTATTTTTGCTGGTTTAGGGTAGAGGAGAGTTCATATCTCATTTTATTATTCAACTTAATTAGCATAAATAATTTTTCTCTTTGTTTTTTCATTTTTTCCTTTTGAAAGTTTATCGACTCAAAATCAAGATGAAGCAAATAATGTTAGAATTATTGGTGCAATGGGCTTCTCAGATGAAGCTGACATGTCTGAAGGTTCTTCTCAAGATTCTTCTCCCTTTTCTAATATTTCACCAACCTCATTGGGTAAGACAAATTTTTTATTTTTTTTTTTTTTATTTTTTTTATTTCTAATGATCTATTTTTATCCAGACTAGTGCCACCTCATTTGCATAGGAAGAACATGAATTGATTTTGTCAAAACAATATTTCTCCAATCAAAGTCATGGGCGCTGCCATTTGTATTTTCCCACTGAATTTAATAATTGGTATTTGTTAGCATTTTTGTTATCAACATAAGATTTACAAATATATTTAGCTCAACCATTCAATCCATTGATTTTAAATAAATCTTAACAATTAAAACCTTAGAGATTCAGTTCTAACTGTTAGCAAAGTAACTTAAAATGGCCATAGATAGTTAATATTAATATCCAGTTGTAGATTATAAAATGCAAACTCTGTGTCAATTAAAGAAAGTGTTTAGTTTGCAATAGAAAGATTCTAACTTTTCTAAAATAAATTGATAAATGACACTTAAAAACAATGTCCAAACCAGTTTGTTTTGTGTATGATAAACAAAGATGGAAACAAAGTTTTAATAATGTAAATAATTCATTATCATAACCGAATTTAAGAAATTCAAACAAATATTTTTTACTGTAACAATTAATATAAGAACAAAATTCTGAATAATAATCTAAATAGATGTGTGTGTGTGTACTTTATATCTTGGTGTTAGTAAGATATTTTTGTGGATGTTTGTATTTTTCTTTCTCATATTCAAGTATTATTATAAACTTAAATTGAAATATCAAAATTATTTCCAATGAAATTAATTTATTTTGTATTTTCAATGTTAATCTTAAAGAAAAGGAATTTAAACTTTTTTTTCCAAAAATCTTTTTCAGCAGAAAAAGGAACTGAAGTGAAATCTCCAAATTCTATGATTTCTAAAAATAAAGTAAGTTTCTTTTAATTTTGTAAATTTTGTTTTATTGGTTTACCATTTTGATAAACTTTCCTTCAAATATTTATGAAGCAAAGTTTAGTGGGTCTTTTGGTTTCAAACTTCATTTTTGTAAATCATTTTTATTAAATCAAAATGGAAATTAAAATAGTCCAAATTGGTTAATGGTTGATAGGTTATTAATCAAACTAAAACAAATTGGTTAATGTTAGTCTACCAAAATAAATCAATGAAATGTTTATATCAGCAAAATATAATATTCAGAGAAAATATATTGAATTCAGCAAGAAAATATTTATTTTATTTGTGATTCTTTTTTTCAAGTTCAAGAAAATGAATAGAAATTTAGCTGTTTGTCAGACAAGTGCTGAATTTTCTGTCTGAAACTCACTGAGTGATAGTCATAAGTTAAAGATCTATAAATATCTGCTCTATTCTCTGGTTGGTTGTTAATGATGGTCGTCTTTAGAAATGATTTCCTAGAATTGAGTCAATCTCTAACATAAACTTTGGGTTTTTTTTTCTGTTCAAAGGCAAAAATGAGAAAGAAGCAACAGTCAAAGCAAATGGTTTCTTCTTCTGAAAATGAAGAATTTAGCACAGACAACCCTGATAGGAATCCAAACCTTAAAATGTAAGTAACTTCACTTCAAAAATATTCTTTCAATTGGTTTACAAGTTTCCTTTTCTTTAATCTTCACCCCCCCCAATGCCTAATGTGTCATGAAATCATTTTACAGCACACTAGTTGGCAATTAGTCCTTCACAAATGAACTCTCTAGAAACATTTGATCATTACAGAATTTCAATGGCAAGGAGAGAATGTTCAAATTGACTGTTGTTCATTCTTTAGAGTCAGAAGATCTCATCAGGCCAGCAGAGTGTCTTCAGGCATCGAAGTTGATTTTCTGAGAATATAATGAAAATTTATGCAATTTATCTAACAACAATTTAATGACTGTTTGCTGCAAATTTTTAAGAAGATTTTTCTTTTTTTTTTTTTTTTTTTTTTAGGGCAAACAACATTCAAGGAAATTTAGAACGGTCTATTCGTGAATCAGTTGAAGAAATTGAAAAAGAAAATCTCCTTTTGTAAGTTACAAGAATTTCCGTTTTTATATATATGTATATATAAATATTTGTTGATGTTTTAAGTCTTATTAGATCTCCAAATACTTTATAACCATTGACAGGAATGCTTTTCTTTCAACCAAATTTCATGCAGCATTTTTGTGAATTAAATCCTAACTTGACAATCAAAAGCAGCAGAATTTTATTGGTCAACAAAGATTTTTTAAAAACTTTTTTTTCTATTAGAAATAGTTTTATTTAGTAACAAAGTATAAAAAAGAAAAATATTCCCCAAAATGTTTTCTGTTTTTTAATTACAATAAATATTGTGTTTATTGAGTTAAAAATGAAAATAAAATTCTTCCAACGACAAGAATATCGTCACTCATTCAAGACGTCTTTGTTGACAAAGATTTGAATGCAAACGGAATGAATTTTAATAAATGTTGATATTAACAACCACTGCTTTTAAGCACAACTTTTACAGCATTTCAATGCTGTTAGTAATGTTATGAATGATTTTAATTTGGATTGATGAGATATTTTTTTCATTCATCAATTCTTGCAGAGTTTCCCAGATAAATGTTAGCTCTGAGTCTCTGTGGCTATTGGACCGTAAATGTAACAAAAAGATCCACTTTTTCAAAACAAAATCTGAGAATTAATATTAATTATTATTTTTCTTAAATACTTCCATCACTTGTGATGAGGATTGAACCTTTAACCTCCAGACAATCATTGGGTGTTTGAACTTAAACACTTAATGACTTTAAAGAACAAAATATTTAATAATCTAAATGACTAATTATTTACCTTTTTCTCAGCAATTTACCCTCCCACTCTCTTCTCCATAAAAAAAGCACACAATCAAAATTTTATTATGTATATAGAATAATGCTAATAATGATTATCAGAGATAGGGATAATAGTCTATAGTCAGAATATTGATTATGATTATAGAAATTTAAAAAGAGGAATCCCAGGCCTGATACCCAACTGTATCCACGTCCTAGGTAGGACACCCAACTGCATCCATTGCCTAAGCTGGATACTAAACTGCAGTCAAGTCTGAAATACAGCAGAGCTTTAAGATTATAAAAAAAATATATCGTTTCAACAAAACAAGATTTTTTTCTACAAATTGTTTCTATTTAAAGAATGTTTTTAAAAAAGCAGTTTTTGAAAACTTAGTTATTTTTACTAAAATTATGGCTAATCTCCACAGTTTCAATTAAATAGCTGTAAACAAAGATGCCTTAAACAAATCAACCAAAACTCAAAATTCCTTTTAGATAAAATACGTTCATTATTATCATCATCATTATTGTTATTGCAGGTATTTCTGCAGTGTGCTGCATGTTCGTGGGCCTCAATCAGTGAAGGGTGAAGTTTTCCAGAATGAAATAAAATCTTTAGCATCTCATCACAAAGAAATCCTTTTGAAAAATGGAGGCTTAATGTCATTCCTTCTCCAATCCAGCAATGTTCGCCTAAAAGACCCTGACATCCTGTTTTTAGAGGAGGACACTATGGCCACAGTCCTTCCTGAAACAAACTCAACAACAGGTCATTTTTTTTTTCCTATTCTTTTAGTTTTTTTATACAAAAATATCAATAATAGATTTCGACAGCAAAGGTGGAGTATTGGTAAAAGCTCTGGCTCTGAAATCGTATTATGTGAGTTCAAATCCCAGTCAAAACCATTATATTCACTTCAGCAGCCTCTGGCAGATGGGGCTCGTTAACTCGGGAGAGCATTTCATCTAGGTGAAGAGTAACACCGAATGCAAAAAGCCTAGGTAAGAGTACGTAAAAATGGTCTTGTGCCAAACTTGGGTTGGTGCTCACCAAGTAAATATAATATCAATAATGGATTTCTAGACTTTTCCAATCTTGGTTATCTGGGACAATTACAAGCTACAAATTTTATTTATTTTTTTTTTGAGGGGTGGAATGACTTTTTTTCTTCCTATTTTTCAAATTTGAACCCTTTTTGCCACAAAAATGACTTGTTTGGTTCAATTAAATTTTCAGTAAATCTACCTTTGTAGAAAGTATTTGCCAAACAAGGTGAGATCAACAAAATTACTTGTAGCATTCTTTGTCTACCCTCCCCCCCAGATGAATACTAATCTGTTACATGATTTGATTTTTCAACAGGTGGAGCCTTAGTGCGCAAAAAGGCTGCAGTCCCTATTAATAATACATCTAGATCTTCAACAAATCAGTCGAAATGTTCCAGCGTTGATTTCTTTGGCAAGAAAAAGACAGAAAATATTTTGGATCAAAGTTCATCAGAAGATTTCGGTAACAGCAGTACAAATGAAAGTAGCGAACCAGACATTGAGGAAGAAGAAGAAGAAGAAAAAAATAGTTTTTTTTCGTTTAGGCATCGTTTGTCTCAAGACTCTGTAGAAATGACTGAATCAGACAGTCCACAGTGCGAACAATGTGGGGAGCTGAAGGCTCGACTCATCTATTTAGAAGGAAAACAAAACGATATGTCAGCTGAATGTGAAAATGAAAGACAAAAATGTGCATGTGCCAACCAGGTATGATGAATGATATTTATATAACTATATATATATATATATATACATATATATATATATTTATATATATATATATATTTGATAGCATTTACAACTTTCAAAATCTCCATTTTATTTTTTTTTTTTTTCTCTTTAATTTTGTTAATCTTAGATCAAATTTTTTTTGATTTTTCTTTAAATATTTATTTATTAATTTATTTTTTTAAGACAAATTTTTAAGTTCCATAAAAAAAACAGGGAAAATTGTTTTTGTTCTTAATTGTTAACAGAACATTTTTTTATTTGTTGAAATTTCTGGTGTTTGGTTTCATAAGGATTATTATTATTATTATTATTATTTAGAGAATTCAGACATCTCTTTTTGTATTTATAGCTCTATTTGAATTAAATTAAAAGATGAAATATTTTTAACAAAATTCTGAGTTGGACGTCAGAGAAAGTTTTTAGAATTCTGAATGAAATTTGAATGTTATAATTTGAACTGTTTGTATAAGTTATCTCCCTTGGACTGTTCTGTAATTCAACACAATGTTGCCAAAGCAAATGCAACGTGTATTTTTAAAACCTTTATCAGAGGTTACTCTCTCGTTTTATTCCTCTTTATAATAAACATTTCAGTGTTTCTAACAATTGATAAAAATTATGTCAGAAGAATTTATTGCCCTTTTTTTTTTCAGAAAATTTCCTTTCTTCAAACACAATTAAAGTTAGTAAAAAAAGAGAATGAAAGTTTAAAACAGTAAGAAATTCTTCAATTTTTTTTCTTTTCTTTTTCTATTTTCTCTCTTTTTTTTCCTTTTCTATTTGTTAATTTTTTTTTTCATTTTTTACAGATTGATTGTTGAGATTACATCTGAAAATAATAACAAATCCGCCACAGTAAGTATTCCCTGGATGAGATGAGATAAAAACAAATTTGGCTGATATCAAAGCCTAACCTTAATCTGGATCAGTGACAAAAAGACGTTCTTTGTAAAAGAAGACAATCTTGTAATAAAGAGTTTAAAAGCTTTTCGATTATTGTCTCATCTTTTGCCCAATTCTTGCTCAGCTGAAGCTCTACAGTAAGTTTAGTTGCAACAAGAAGATGAATATAATCTACCAGGAGTAAATTCCAAAGTTGTCAAATCATATATATATATATATATATTATAAACTTTGGGCAGCAACGGTGTTGTTAAGCTTTATATTTACACACGTCACAGTGAGTGTGTGTGTGTGTATATATATACATTGATTTTTTATACTAAATTCATTTCTAATCCTCTTTCATGCTAAAATCATTTTTAATGGTTTTTATACTTAATTTGTTTCTGAAGCTTTTTTTATACTAAAATAATTTCTAATATTTTTCTCTAAGGTAGTTAACGAAGGCTATTGATTAGAATGACTGTATGCAAATTTTAGTGGTCTGAATAATTTTTTTATATAACTATGATAGTTTTTTTCTGAAGAGCTCTACATATAAACAGTCTGTTTTTCTGATTGTTTTTTTTTTAAATTTTTTTTTATTAATAGAGAAGTTACATTTAAATTTATTATGATTATTTTTATTATCTGCACAATATTTGTTAAAGGAAATTTTTTTTTTCAAAAACACTTGTTTGGAAATGAATTATTTTTTTAAAGGATTCTCTTAGTTAAATATTGTTCAGTCAAACCATAAAAATATTTAAGATTCCAAATTATTTTCTATATATTTTTTTTGTTCAGTTTAACACAGCAGATAATTGTGCTTGGCCAGCATTACCAAAAGTAGAAAGTCTCCCTCCCCAAAAGAAAAAAACTCACAGTATTGATTGTCTTATTTGCTATGAAGATCTTTCAAGTCTGTTTGTTAACACTCTTCAGTGTGGACATGCCTTTCATGACAGTGTAAGTACTAAAACACTTTCCATTTTGCTTTGAAATATTTAATAAGAGAAAAAAAGAGACTAAGATTTTTTTTTCTTTTATAAGAAAGTTTTTTACTTTCATTTTATGTTTAGGAAATAAAATATTTTATTTTTTCAAATTTCAATTCTTTTAAAAAGTCTAAATATTTTCATTCAGGGATTTATTCGGGTTACAATGTTTTAGGGGAAAAAAAAAACTATTTTGAATGTTGAGGTATTTACAAACTGATTTTTTTTTCATATGGGGTTTGAGGTTTTTTTTTTATTCTTTTAGCTTTGAGATTTTTTGTGTGTGTAT
>JAUZSX010309034.1:0-12409 GCA_034780655.1 Idiosepius hallami | reverse complement strand
GGCTTTATATATTTGGTGTTACCCTTCACCTAGATGAACTGCTCTCCCGAGCTAACGGGCCCCATCTGCCCGAGGCTGCTAAAGTGAAAGACTATTTATCAATCCTAACTCTTTCCAAACTTGCCTCGTAACTTTCTCTCATCAAAAGGACAAGTGAAATTTTGCTATAGGTTCAGACCGGTTCGTTAAACCTCGGGTCTTGTCGGTTAGCTTCGGGAGATAAAAAAAACTGGCCTGATATAAAAGCTGTAGCACGGGAAATTAGAGCAGAGGGATTCGAGAATTGCAAGTGATAAGATGGCTACAAAATAAAACTATGGAAACAGCACTCCTGGTCTTTGCCTCGTCCTGTCTTTCGTTTTAGAAGACCTATGGATGAAGACTTCCCCTCTCAGTGGAAACTTGGAAGGGCCCACCCAGATACCGAACTTCAAGATCTTCTTAACCCTTGAAGCCCTAAAGAACCGATATATCGGCCCTGGCGACTTAAGGCAAAATAACACACACACACACACACACACACACGCACATGATATTTCAACCTCCACCTTTGGAACCTGACTTAGCAATATTACCTTGTAGTCACTCAGAACCCTTCTATAAAAAAAAACATGTTAGGGTCGAAATGTCAGTGTGTCTTTTTTGCCTTTTGTTACAAAGGCCGATATATCGGCCCTTTAGGGTCGAAAGGGTAGCACTTCTGGTTCAAACTTAACCCTATACCTGCATCGATCGTCTGTCCACGTGTACGTGGATATCGCCAACACGTTATATAACTACGGGGGACCAACGCAGCTATAAATTACACTACAGCCCTTGTAGAACATCTCTAGATCTCTACGAATATCTTTCTTTCTCTATCACCTTTATTAATTTCGTCTTTTGTTTCTATTTTTTTGTTTTTGTTTTTTTGTCGTTGTTTTTTTTTGTTTGTTTTTTTGGGCATTTTGTTTGCCGACTAAAAAGAAGAAGAAGAAGAAGAAGAAAAAAACAACTTTATAAAGAATGTTTATTTATTAACACTGACATATTTACTTTAGCCACCGCCGATGCCGCCGCAGGGCTAAATATATTTTCCTGTTCATAATTCCCCGATTTTAATCTAATTACTTTCTTTTCTGTTTCTGCTTCTGTTCCTCTTCCAGACCTGCCTCGGTTTGTCTTACGAGCTTACCATGTTGGATCGTAAGAGACGCTTGTTCAAACAACGGCGAGAAGCGAAATTATTTCTATTAAATACTCTAATTATTTTGAAGTGTTTACTCTCCCTGAATGATATGATATTGGACCAGGGTGCGGTACGCACTAATTTTTGTTTGTTTTTTCTTTTTTATTTGGGGTGCGGGCATTTTTAATAGGATGAAAAAATGATAGTCCATCCAATTGAAATTCGTTAAGTATTGATTTAAAGTCAACGGTCGCCGTGGCTCAGTGGATAGACAATTGGACTTCAGAACCGTACTACTACGCGGGTTCGAATCCAAGTTGTTCCATCCATATTAACATGCTGACTAATACCTTTAGGAAAGGTATGAAGCCCAATTTTCCCTCCAGCTATGGGTTAAATAGTGCAAGACCTCAACGGACTAGTACTAGTGGTGTTGGTACTAGTACTAGTGGTGGTGGTAGTGATGGTGGTGATATTGATACTAGTACTAGAGGTAATAGGAGACAATGAAATTTTAAGTCAATTGCTTATGAGATTTCTGGATTGATTTAAAAGGCAAGGTCTCTTAGCGTCACTCGTTACCGAGTATGACTGTCCTCCGTCTTGGATCAGTGGACTTTTCCGTGGAGGACGCCTGTGCGTGATGTCTTTTAACGTGGGAAGACTGATGCACCTGCAGTCACCACACGACTCCTTGGCAGAGGTTGGCCTTGTTCCAATGGCACGGAGAGAACCATGACGAATGGAGGCCATCCTCTGTTGCAGCCTTCGTCCGCTTTCGTCCGCCTTCAGTGCCGTTTTGCCACTGTTGACATCATCCACCACATCCGTCATTGACGCCTTGCGCTATTTAACCCATAGCTGGAGGGAAGATCGGGCTTCATACCTTTCCCAATGGTATTAGTCGATATTACGTAGACGGAACAACTTTGATTCGAACCCGCGTAGCATGGTTCTTTGCTAACTAGTGGTAAAAAAACAGCCAGAGAGAAAGAGAAATGGTTCATATTTTACCTTCCAGGGCACAAAACCTGGAAAATGTTTCATTGTTCATTCTAATGCCGAGAACTGTTACCTTTGATAAACGTTATTTTTTATACACACCTGATGGACCGTCGATTTCGACGTATGAGGGTCATCAAACCACGTATGGCTGTCAGACTACCAAACAGGGATTTGTTTAGAGTGGTGAAGCATCATTGTGTAGCACCATCCACACTTTTTGGAACTGCTGATTACACACAACCGGTGTAAGTAATTGCCACAGGCTACATGAACAACAGACCTCGGGGTTATATTCAGAGTTTTCCTTCTCCTAGATTCCTCTCTTCCCAAAGACTAAGGGTGCATCTACCCAGTGGGTTTAGCACATAGTTTTATTTTAATAGCACAAATTACACAATTTAATCTATAGCTGAAGGGAAGATGGGGATTATACCTTTCACGAAGGTACTGGTCGACATTATTAAACAGTAATCTTGTCATAACTTTAATAATAGACACGGATCTGACAATCATATTCTTTGTGTGTTTGTTTGTTTTTTGTTTAACGATATATCAACCTTTTAAGGTCATTTTAATGCCGATATTTTAATAACACAAGTTGCACATTTTAATCCATAGCTGAAGGTAAGATGGGGATTCATACCTTTCCCAAGGGTATTAGTCGACATGTCAACGCAGACGGAACAACTTGGATTCGAATTTGCGTACTATTACTAATATGTTTAGGCAACAATCTTTTCATTGCATAATTTATTTATATAATAAGTAATTGTTGTGGGGGAAACACACCTCAATATGAACTCTCCGAATCACTTAAATCATCACCCAGAGAGAGAGAGAGAGAGACAGGATTTCAGCATAGTAGCCAGGAGCCGCTATGCTGCCTGGCCATATGCCACTATTTATGTATCTTTTGTTAATATATTTGTTAACTCTTAATACTGTGATCTTGTTACTTATATCTACACTGTATACAACACCACATTCGACCACAACAAGTGGCAACCACAACAGTAATTTTGCCAGAAATCTAGACCCAACATCAATCAGGCTAGAATAAGTTATAATCTACAGAAATTTCATTTTAAAAATCAGTTTTGAATTCTATTTTAATTTAAACTAAAATGCTTACAAATAAATTTTAAATTTGTTCTTATAAAACTCAAATATAAAAAATCCTTGAAATAATTGGTAAATTCAAATTTAATGAATTCAAATTTTAATATCTTCTTGTCTGCTTATTAATAAGAAAGTATCATATACGTCTGCCATTATTAAATATATACCATGTATATCTGCCATGATAAAAAGAAACTTTCATATACATTTTGCTGTTATAAAAAAATAAACCAATAAAAAAAAAACAAATGAAAAAATCCTTTTTTTTTTTATCTTTTTTTTTTGCTTCAAAAAAGTAAAATTTTAGTCCATTAAAAAAAAATGTAGTCAGCCAACTTCGGTAGGATTCACCAGTAAGCTGCGTTGTAACCTGGTCCGCCCTGGAATTAGATAGAGCTCTTGTAATAACTGGATGAATTTAGGGATTCGCACAGTAACAGGGTGGGTGTGGTGAAATAGAAGAGGAGGAGGAAGAAAAGGAAGAGGAGAAGGAAGAGGAAGGTTTGTTTTTGGAATATTCTGAAGGGGAACAAAATAGATTCAAGATTAATTTCACACCAATGACCTGTCACCCCTGTCATCCAATGGTTTGACCCATTACCCTACATTATCAAACAGTACAACCTGTCACCCCTGTCATCCAATGGTTTGACCCATTACGCCGCATCATCAACTCAACTCATTATTAAATGTTATCCAATGGTTTATTATTTATTATCAAATGGTTAGGCCCATTACTTAATGTCATCAAATGGTTTTGCCCATTCACCCCACATCATCAAATGGTTTTGCCCCTTCACCCCACATCATCAAATGGTTTGGCCCATTCACCCCACATCATCAAATGGTTTGGCCCATTCACTCCACATCATCAAATGGTTTGGACCATTCACTCCATATCATCAAATGGTTTGGACCATTCACTCCATATCATCAATTGGTTTGGCCCATTCACTCCATATCATCAAATGGTTTGGCCCATTCACTCCATATCATCAAATGGTTTGGCCCATTCACCCCACATCATCAAATGGTTTGATCTATTATTTGTCATCAAATGGTTAGGCCAATTATTCAATGTCATCCAATGATTCGACGCATAACCCAATGACTTCAAACAGTTCAGCTCATCATTTAATGTCCTCTAAAGCTTTAGGTCCTTTCCCATCATCAAACAATTTGGCCAATCAATCCCCTTCAAACTTTTTGGCCTTTTAAAACCCATCAACAATTAACCATCACACCCATTAACAATCATCATTATATATTTTGTCCTGCTAACCTAAATCATCCAAAAGTTTGACCCCTTATCCTGAGGTCAACAAGTTATTTGCCTCATACAACACCCACCCACCCATCCCCTAACAGGAAATGATTTTATGAATTAAGAAAAACAATTCAACAACATTTTCTGGTTTATCCTGTCTTGAGCAGCATTTGATTTACCCTCGCATTTAAGGGGGAAAATGCCCCATGGTCCTGTGGTGGATATTTCTATAAGTTTTTTTTTTTTTTTAATCAATGAAGCAACATTGTTTGCTGAAAGTTACAAAAGAAAAACTAATCTTAAGAACAATAGTTTGATAAAGAAGTTATAACTCCGAAATATTACTGACTTACATTTTTAACGCATTATTTAAGCCTTTAAAACATTATATTTATTATCTATATCATATGATATTTACTTGGTGAGCACACCCAAGTTTGGCACAAGGCCATTTTTACATGCTCTTACCCGGGCTTTTTATATTTGGTGTTACCCTTCACCTAGATGAGCTGCCGTCCCGAGCTAACGAGCCCCATCTGCGCGGGGCTGCTAAAGTGAAAGTAATGGTTTTGACTGGGATTTGAACTAGAGTAATACGATTCCAGAGCCCGAGCTTTTACCAATGCTCCACCATCGCTGCCCATTTGACCTTATTTAGATATGGTAACCCCTTCAAGTTCAAAACAGCAAACTTTCCATATTTGCAAAATATAGTAGACTCACTGTTGAGGTAAAAGTGCATTGATGATGATGATGATAATTGTCAGAATTATTATAATCATTATCATAGTTAATATAATATAATAATTAATATTATTTACAGTCTCAAATCTAACCAGCAACAAAACCCTAGAAGCATTTATTCACAAAAATTAGAATTTTGTAGCTACGGAAGACCTAACTAACCCATAATATCGTAGACCAAAAAATTGTTTTTTCTGAACCTTATTCAAGACCTACATTGATATTTTATGTAATAAATGAATTAGTTTGGTTGGTTTGGTTTTACGGCACATCAACCTCTTCAGGTCATTTAATGCCAAGAACAATCATTTTTTTAATAAACGTTCTTTTTGTTTACACATAGTTTTTTGAATACCATAATGTGCACTATTTAACCCATAGCTGGAGGGAATGTGAGGGATTCATACCTTTCCCAAGAGTATTAGTTCAATTATGAATGCAAATGGAATAACTAGCATTCAAACTTTCATATTAGGATTCCGAAGTCAGACAGGCTACCCATTTAGCCAAAAGGGCCTCCTTTTAATGAATAAGTAGAATACAATTAAAATGTGTTTCTTTGTTTAAGGGGATATCAAACTTTCTTAAATTGTCATTAAATACTGATTACTTTGCTTTTTAGGTATTTTTAAATAAATCTTAGAAAATAGACTTTTTTAATAAATGAATTCTTAGAAGAGTAAAATTTGATTTGATTGTTTATTTTACCAGCATATCAACCCTAAGTGTAAGGGGGTATATCTACTTGGTTGAGCATCAATCCAAGTTAGGTACAAGGCCAGTATTACCAAGTGCAAGAGGATTTTTGGTCAAGTACCAATCCAAGTTAGGCACAAGGCCAGTTTTACCAAGTGTAAAGAGATATATCTACCTGATTGAGCATCAATCCAAGTTAGGCACAAGGGCAGTATTACCAAGTGCAAGAGGATATACTATTTGGTTCAGCATCAATCTTAGTTAGGCATAAGGCCAGTATTACCAAGTGTAAAGGGGTATATTATATTTACTTGGTAAGCACCAACCCAAGTTTGGCACAAGGCCATTTTTATGTGCTCTTTCCCTGGCTTTTTACATTCAGTGTTACCCTTCACCTAGATGAGCTGCTCTCCCGAGCTAACGAGCCCCATCTGCCCGAGGCAGCTAAAGGTGAATGTAATGGTTTTGACTGGGATTTGAACTCTCGTAATACAATCTCAGAGCCGGAGCTTCTACCAATGTTCCACCGTCGCTGCCCAAGCGTGTAAAGGGATAACTACTTAGTTCAGCATCAATCCAAGTTAGGCCCAAGGCCAGTTTTACTAAGTGTAAAGGGATATATCTACTTGGTTCAGCATCTATCCAAGTTAGGCACAAGGCCAGTTTTACTGAGTTCAATAGGATATATCTAATTGGTCGAGCACCAATCTAAGTTAGGCATAAGGCCAGTTTTATTAAGTGTACTGGGAGGGGTCAGATTAATATCCAATATTATAGGTCATTTAGGCCTTCTTGCTAGTATTGGGAAGGGGTCAGATTAATATACAAAATTATAGGTCATTTAGGCCTTCCTTAACTACTAAAGTGCGATTTTCATAAATGAATGCTAGTTGGGATTTGTAAAGCTTAGTGGATTTGATTTGAGAAATTTTATTTGAATTTACAGAAGATTTTTTTTTTTTTGGTTTTTGGTTTTTTTTAAAAGCAATTTTAATTTTTGCATTCAAGATTTTTATGTCTTCAATATCTGTTTTTATTTAAAAAAAGGATTTCTTTTTCTTTGATCAATTGGCAGGTATTGACCAACTAGACACTCACTTTTTGAAAAAGTGATTTTGATATTTTAAATGATTTTTTTGAGGTCTTTTTTGTACAAATATCACATTAAAAATTGTCACTGACAAATAGTTTTTATCGTTTGATAATTTGTAGAACTTTTTTTTGGACTGTTGTCCTCATCCTTGTTATAGTAACAACAAATTATACTATCTATACAGAACATTAACTAAGTTACTTAACTGAGTTAGACCAAAAATAATACTATATATATATACAACACATTAACTGAATTTTTTAAACTGAATTCTTGTTTTAAAAAAGTTTTATCGACCAAAACGCTGTGATCAGTGTTTCGTCCGATAAAACTTTTTTAAAACAAAAAAGAAAAAGAAAAAAAACACACCTTTCTGAAAAAAAATAGTTTAACACTTCTATGGTATGAACTCCCGATTACAATAAGAAAGTTCCCGAGAGAGATCACCTGAAGATGACCGAAGGGTTTATCAGCTCAAACATCGTGAATATAACAATAATAAGGATAAGGACAACAGTCCGAACAATAGTCCTACAACGTTTTTATTGAATTAAGACTTTTATTATCCATTGTATTATTTAATGGTTCTCAACGGTGGCCATATTTTTGTTTGAAAAAAAAAAAAACTCAAAGGAGATAAAAAAGAACAAAATTTTCCTCTTTTTTTCATCTAAAGTATAAACAACAAAAATTGCCACCATGAAAACCATTAGAAAAAAGTCAATACTAAATAAATAATAAATACTAAATTGATAAATACTAAATTAAGAAATAATAATAAAATAACGAATAAATAAATAATAAATAAAAATTAAATACTAAATAAATAAATACTAAAAATTATACTAAAAAAATAAACACCAAATAAATAAATTAATAAATAAATAGATAATAAATGAATAAAATAATAAATAATAATAAATAAATAATAAATAAATTAATTATTAAATAAATAAATAAAAATAAATTAATTAATAAATAGATAAATAATAGATAAATAATAAATTAATAAATATATACTAAATGAATAAATACTAAATGAATAATACTAAATAAATACTAAATACATACTAAATGAATAAATACTAAATAAATACTAAATGAATAAATACTAAATAAATTATACTAAATAAATACTAAATGAATAAATACTAAATGAATAATACTAAATAAATACTAAATAAATAATACTAAATAAATACTAAATGAATAAATGCTAAATAAATACTAGATTTAAAAAAAACATCAAATACCATAAAAACTATTTGTCTGAAACAATTTAAAATGCGATGTTTGTTCATAAAAGTCCTGAATAGCCCTAAAAATCACTTTTAGAAAAGTGAGTATTTATACAACTATTATTCAGACTGTTGTCCTGATCTTTATTATTGATATATTCACAACATTTCGTTGTAAATATAACAATAATAAAGATGAGGACAACAGTCCGAATAATAGTTGTACAATTCATCAAGCGTCATCACAAGGATTCCCCAAAACAAAGTGAGTGCTTAGTTGGTCAACATCCTCAAATTGACCGTTTAAGTTTATTCTTCATTAGATATATGATAAAGATGACGAATATGGAATGCACCGGTTGCAGTGAGATGACCAGGCCATTGGAACTAAGACTGGGCATAATTGAGGAATGGAAGTGGGTAGGGCAAGTAAGGTAATTCTTTTTTTTTTTTTTGCGGGGTCAAAGTTTCAATATCCTTGGTCGAAAAACAACAGTGCGCAGATTTTTCAATGAGGACTGCGGCCTGGAAGACAAAGCTTTTGAACGCGGCCCCTCGACTGAAAAATGAGATACATTTCTTTCTCCTCATGAAAATGCCATGATTAATTACATGAAGCAAAAGTTTGGCAGTTCTGAACCCAAATGGATTAAAAGTCAAATTATAGGGGCAAACCCAAATGACCCCCTATCTAAGTTCCAAAATTAGACTAAAAATAATACTATCTACACAAGACAATAACTGGATTACTTAACAGAATCAGACCAACAATAATACTATCCATACAAGACATTAACTGAATTATTTAACAGAATTAGGCCAAAACTAATACTATCCATACAAGACATATTAACTGTTTGGCCCTTTCTTACAAATCTCTACTTCAGTCCAATAAAACTAACTTGAAAAATAATTTTAATAATGTAACATCTTCTAAGATTTAAATCACATAAAATTGTTTATAAAAAAAGAAGACCAAGTGAAGTATGTAATCTTAATAAAATTTTGATCCACAAAAAAATATATCTAGATTAGCTTGATTACATATGAAACCATTTGGAGGTTGATTCAGATCACAAAAATATCCTGTAATGTTTTAGATCGGTGAGAATAAGTGTTTAACACTTGATTAAATCATTGGCTGTTATAAGGTAGATAACCGACGAATCTAGAAGAGTTACTTCCCTTAAGTTGTTATATATTATTATATTTACTTGGTGAGCAGCAGCACCAACCAAGTTTAGCACAAGGCCATTTTTAAGGTGAATGCAATGGTTTTGACTGGGATTTGAACTCGAGCACTATGATTCCAAAGCCCGAGCTTTTACCAATGCTCCAACTTTGCTGCCCTTATTACAAATAAATATTATATTTACTTAGTTTGGCACAAGGCCATTTTATCTGCTCTTACCTGGGCTTTTAACATTCGGTGTTACCCTTCACTTAGATGAGATGCTCTCCCGAGTTAATGAGCCCCATCTGCCCGAGGCAGCTAAAGTGAAAGTAATGTTTTTGACTGGGATTTGAACTCGCCCACTAAGATTCTAGAGCCCAAGCTTTTACCAATGCTCCAACTTCACTGCCCTTTTACAAATAAATATTATTCAAAACCAAAAGAAAGAAATTCTTTTTAATTCTTTAAAAATAAAAACTAATTTTTTTCTTTTTCTAAATGACATCATAAACTAAATTGCTTGGCAACCTAAAAAACAAAAAGATTTCTTTTCAAATCAATTCAATAAAATATGAAAGAAGAAAAAAAAAAGCTCAATTTTCGATTTTATGATGTCATAAGAGCAGAAGAATTTTTGCAATGGAGGGTTTGTTTTTTTCTCAGACATTTTTAAAACAAATAAACAATTATTCAAAATCTTTGGGATTTTAATGGGTTTTCGGTTCTAATTTTTAACAAGAAAAAAAGACAGCATTAATTATTAAAGGTTGGTGTTTTTTGTTTTTCAGAATTTTATTTGTAGTTTTTTTTTATGAAAAAAATTGGTTTCACTGAGGAAGTTAATGACTATATTTGAAGAATTAAAAATGTTTAATTGAAAGTTTTTGGTCTTTTAAATAAAAAATGGATAATTTTGAATCTGTGTCAGGTAAAGACTAATAAGAGAAAAGAATGAGTGTTTTCAGGTCAAATTGTCCATTTGCAAAAAGGTCCAATTTGCCATAAGACCCATTCCAATTTCAGGTCAAATTGTCCATTTGCAAAAAGGTTCAATTTGCCATAAGACCCATTTCAATTTTAGGTCAAATCGTCCATTTTCAAATAGGTTCAGTTTGCCATAAGACCCATTCCAATTTCAGGTCAAATTGTTCATTTGCAAAAAGGCCCAATTTGTCATAAGACCCATTCCATTTTCAGGTCAAATCGTACATTTTCAAATAGGTTCAGTTTGCAAATGGACGATTTGATCTGCAATTGGAATGGGTCTTATGGCAAATTGGACCTTTTTGTGAATGCGTCTTTTGACTTACCACCTTTTGATTTTATTAAAAATACAGTTTGGTCATTTAAACGTCAGGAAATTTGTCAAATTATGATTTATTTTATTTACTACCTCAAATTTGTGTCTTATGGAATTAGTGTCTTTTCAAAATTTGTCTTTTTTAGGTTTGTGTATTTTTGAAGGGTGTGTCTTTTTTAATATTGTTTTTTTTTATGTTGTGTTTTTATGTCTTTTAAAACTTGTTTCTCTTTGAAAGATGCATCTTCTAAAAGTTGTGTCTTTTTGAAGGTTTTCTTTTTGAAGCTGTTTCCTTTTTTAAGTTGTGTTTTTTTTCAGTTGTGTCCTTTTTAAGTTGTGTCCTTTTTTGAGTTGTGTCTTTTTTTAAAGTTATGTCTTTTAGAAAGCTGTGTCTTTTTTAATGTTGTGTCTTTTTTAATGTTGTGTTTTTACATCATTGAAAACTTGAGTCTCTTTGAAAGTTGTGTCTTTTAAAAGTTGTCTTTTTTAAGTTGTGTCCCTTTTTTAAGTTGTGTCTTGTTTTTTTAAAGTTGTGTCTTGTTTTTTTAAAGTTGTGTCTTTTTATTGAAAGTTATGTCTTTTTGAAAGTTGTGTTGTTCAATTTGAACAAGTTATTATCATTTAATGACGAATAAAAAACCAAAAACACTTTTAAAAAGATATGCAGTTGCAAAATATTTATGGAATTTGTTGAATGACTTTTATTCCAGCAAACATTATATTCATGTCCTTTTATAGAATTGAACCATCTTTCTGAATACTCACTCACCATAACACATCTTTTAATATCTGACTTGATCTCTGGTGATTTAACAGTAAAACAATTTAATCTTCCTTGTTACGTATTGTCCCATTCATGATGTCACGCAAGAATAAATTAATGGACATCTTAGGTCTTAGTCACTTAGTTTTTTTATTATTATGAAGGGCACTTATGATTAACTCTTGATAAATAACTTTGGTTATTAGTGTTGTGGTGTGACAGTTTTGGTTGGACTGCGTGAGTTCCAATTTTTCGTTGCCAGTAATGCAACGCTCATCCTTGTTCGCCACAGTTATGGTTTTGGGTTTCCCTGGTTGGACTTGCGAGAAGACATGCAAGTAGGACCATCACCTCTTGCTTCCTGGTAACTGACTGACTGTTCAAGTAGTCGGAATGGGTTACGTGGTAGTGACGTCATGGGAGAGTCCACATCTAATCTAGTAGGGGTGTCCCACCCCAACAATTAGGAAGAAACTGTTTTTCAACAAACAAATCATCCAACATTCACTTTTTTCTTAGAAGCTTTTCACACCAACTAAGAACATGAGTCTTCAAACATTCTGAAATACAAAATGACCCTAATCTTCAAAGATAAGGAAGAATTTAGTTCCAAGGGAAGGGACTGTTATAATATTGCTTGCCATTTTTTTGTTAAGAAAGAGGGCAAGTTAAATCCAGTCAGAATCTGAAGGAAAGCAGAGCAAATAAATAAATCCAAAAAACTCCTGAGAGTAATATATCCAGAATGCCAGAATATTCAATTAGAGTCAACAAAATCCAGAAATGGCTACGTGCCTTGTCCTTTGTAAAATCACAGTGGAAAGATGGATTCAATCAAGTTT
>JAUZSX010309013.1:0-12411 GCA_034780655.1 Idiosepius hallami | reverse complement strand
GGGACAGTATGGTAGTCTACCCCGAACGGCACATGCAAGGGAATGGCGCGGGATATTGATTGTGTTAAAATTGACTATCATAATAAAAATAATAATAGTAAAAGGTTGCAAAAAATCACAAATTTTATAACCAAAATGAGTTTTTAAGAATTTAGCATGTTTTATGTTTCATATACGTAATTATTTTTTTTAACTGTTACATCAGTCCAATAAGAATGAATTTTAAGCTATAAATGATTAGATCCTTGATTGTAGTTTAATAAAAAAAATTGATGTTTTTAGGGCTTTTTGTAATTTTGAACGTTAACGGATTATCAGCGGGCAAAGGGCGCAAATCTTACGAGCGGGAAAAAACAATTTTTGGTAAAATTTATTTCAATGAAATGCAAATAATAACAAAAAATAAAGAGTTCTTGTGTACGTCATTTTTCACTTATCTCAGCAGGTTCACCGTCGTTTTCTAAGCATTGCTGATATCTTGATACTTTAATGAGATAAAGAGTTAAGTATTCAAACTGTGTATACATTTTTGGGTTGGCAACGGAACGCGGAAATACCCAGTTTCTGAGGGTTGCTGTAAAACCACTGGCTAAATGCACTCTTAGTCAGTGCGGTGCTTAGCCACCTTGCGGACCCGTCGCAGAATGCGTATTGTAGTCCTCTGTTTTCCTTGGCGATGACTTCTGTATACGTATAAGAGTATGATCATAATTACAAAAGACCTTAAAAATGTTTAATAATTGTAAACGCAGGCGTAACAACTATTGTTTGTTTTTGGGGGGGAGTTTTTTTGGGTTTTTTTTGGCCTGGGCCGTTGATTATCATTTATCCTTCAAAATTCCCAAAAGCCCTTAAAAATTATTTTTATAAAAATACAATAAAATATACATATATATAATTCTAGAATGCTGCTATTCGTCCTAGACTTTCATCTTATTACAGTACTCATATACAAATGCAGAAGTCATCGTCTAGAAAACTAGAGAGTTTTTTAAAAACAATAACAAAACAAAAATGAAATTATGGTTCAAATTATTTAAAAAAATGTTGAATCAAATTAACTAGTACATGTTAATACTTAATGTTTTAACCTAAAACTTCCAGTTTATCTATTTCTTCCTCTTCTTCCTTACGCTTTGTGGTGCGTTTGGCAGAAACTTTATTTTTTGCTGTTTCCGTAGCATACTTTTGCGTGAAAGAGTCGCTAGCCTTAAGCTCAACGCCCAAGCTGGAGGGGGGTGAGGGCTGCTTATAAATCAGTGTTGCCCTTCACTAAACGAGATTTCTCTCAAGTTAACGAGCCCCATCTTCCCGAGGCAGCTAAAGATAGATACAATGGTTTTGACTGGGATTTGAACTCGCGTAATAAGATTCCATTGTCCGAGCTTTTACCAATGCTTCACCTCGCAATCCAGTATGGCTACTAGTTTTTATTTAAAAGTCATTAAACATTTCCAGAAATATTCAAAAGGATTTAACTAAAGCAGCATTTATATCCGCTCTGAAACTTAAAAAACGGAAGCCTTACTTAAAAATTTGAACACTTTTCCTGTCAAAGTAAGCCTCGGATGAGCAACCACAGCATTCAGGAAAAATCACAATCCATTTTTTAAAATAAATTTGCATAAAAGAACGAACTTGGAAAGAAAATATATACCGCCATAGGAAAACATCTATACACGCATCCGGTTCTGTAGTAAACATTTTGCACTACTTCCGGTGTTATAGTTTTTAAACGTTGGAATATAAATTATTGTAATTACACACTCCATTTAAACAATTTAAGGAGGTTTACCAATACTTCCTTACAGTCATTTTTGGGTCTAAATTTGTTTTGCTGAATTATAAATTTGTTTTAAAATCATAATAAAAACATTTTGCATGAACATATAGAATCTATAAATCTCTAATTAAATACTCTTACTGAAATAATTTGGTTGTCTTAATCGGTGGATAGTCAATACTTTTATAGGTGTTTATTCAGTGTTTTTATTAGTGTATCTTCATGTTTTTAATTCCTGTATCTTAAGAATGCTGTAAATTCAGAATATTTGGGGCAGCGAAGGTTGGTAAAAAGCTCGGGCTCTGGAATCGTAGTACACGAGTTCAAATTCCAATTATGACAAATGCATTCACCTTAAAAATGGCGTTGTGCCAAACTTGGTTGGTGCTGTTCACCAGGTATATATAATATTCAAAATATTTATCGTTTTTTTATTAGTTTATTAGTTTTTTATCAAATAGGGCTCGTGGCGCAACGGATAGAGGCGTGAAAGTATCTACGGTTCCAGGTGAGCATTGTCGAAAGATAGCGGTTTCAACTCCTATCCAAGTCTGCCAGAGGGATTTACCTGGTCACAAAAACGTGGTTGGATAGCCAACAACTATGGAAGTCAGAGATTATTAAGAATTCGGGGACGAGACCCAGCAGCTCTATCTGGGGTTACGGTTAAAAACACCTGAAGACGGCCTGAGGGAGACTAGGCTGAAACGTAATGAGAAAGCATCAAAAATCTAAGATGAGAACAAAACCCGAATAATAAAGTTAATTCCTAAATTTCGAAGCCTCATCTAAAAAAAAAAAATAAAAACTATAACAAAAAACATATAAAAATCTAAATTTTGCGCTCATCTATTAATTTGGAATAATCCATTACTTTGGACTGCTTCAAAGTTCAAACAATTGGAGTTCAACTTTATTACAATATCAAAAAAATGGGAATAAGATCTGACCTTTAAAAAAATAAAAATATAGGTTTTATTTCAAGGATATTTTTTTATCTGTTTAATTTGTGTGACGGCATACTGACCTCTGAAGATATGTAAAAACATAGCACGGTTTGTTATGTTGGGACATTCGGAGACAACTGGTTTCGAACATGGATAGATAGGTTTTGTGAACAATAACATTTTATGGAGAATGTGGGTCAGAATATTGTTTGGTGTATAAAAATGTGGAAACAGCATTGTTTAAAAGTTGTGTTTAGGTAATTGATAAAAGTTAATCATAACCATCTGAAATATGTAAATTGTAAAACGGATTGCAGATAATAAAAATCTAAATTGGAATTTTAAAGTTAATAAACAAAAGAAATAAAATGTGATTCGATTTTTGATAAAAGAGGTTAATTTTTATATATATGGGGATAGCAGTATGTTGAGAAAGTGATCGCCCAGCTAGCCACTGTTGCTAGACGAGTGACACGGGGCCACCCCTTCCCTGGGGTGCTGGCAATAGAAATGGTGAATCTTTCTCTCCGACAGAGCTTTATTCATGAATAAAAGCTATGTGGCAGAGAAAATATAATACCTAAAAAAAAAAGACTTGTAATTTCAATCTGCATGCACATACACACCTGCATATAAGTGACGCCCACACAGACTACACCACAGACGATCACTGAAGTCGAAGTAAAGGTGAGTTGGGAATGGCAGCCCCTAAGCCAGCCCAGAGGCTGCCAGGGGCCGAATTGTGCTTGGGGCTAGCCTCATGGTATCTCACCATGAAGCTGAAAGGGTGAGCAGATGCAAAGGAGGCCTTGTGGAGAGCCAGGACCCCGGGAAGTGGTCTCGTAGATGGGCTAACTAACGCCAATCCCCTGTAACGTAGGTCGTGGATGAAAAGAACCGTAATCCGAAAAGTGGCCCCTAACGTTACAAATGCTACTTCGTGCCGTGACCAGGTTCAACCGCTGAACAAACCCGATTCAGTGTTGCGTTTCGTGGGAATATGATCTTCACAAGCAATCCTGCAGCCGCATGTATAGATGCCTGTCTAACCAAAGACAAAGAATGTATCAACTCAGTGGTATAACCGCGCTCCCTGACACTAACCTGGTTATTTCAAGATACAGCACCTGGTATTCTTATATGCTCACCCATCTAACTACTGAGACAGATTAACTTCGGTGATCTGACGGGAATCGGTATCTCCAATGTGACTTGACCGTACCTGTCTAGAGGTAATTATTAAAGTATTTTATAATTTTTCGTTCCAGGTTCGAATAACCAAAAAGTCGATTTGTTTCTTTCTTTGTTGTTTTATTAGTGACAAGAAATCGTTACCAAATCTGTTATTGGGCGCCATCTTGTTCCGGCTTGCCTTGTTTTTTTTATCACTAATTGGTCGTCATGCGAAGGGGTCTGCTTCATCTATTTCCGCCTTTTTCAGTGGAATAATCGACCGTGACGATCATCGCTCAGAGAAATGGAAAAAATAACTGATAGAATAAAACTTTTCTTTCATTCTTTCTATTTTTCTCCCTCTCATTCTTTATTTATTTCTTTTTCCCTTTCTTTCTTTCTTTCTTTCTTTCATTCTTTTTTTTAATATTTGAGAATTCAGTGGAATTCTTCGATTTTGCATAAAGTGAAGAAAAGTAGATGCCTAATAAGAAAACGTTGATTTTGTAAAAAGATAAAAAATACTTATATATAGATAGATAGATAGATAGATAGATAGTTATAGATTAAATAGTAATTCTGTAGTTATCAATGAAATCTGTGTTGATTAAAGAACGCTAATCAAAAAGCGATTGTTCTCGTCATTAAATGATCAAAAAATTGATATACCGTAAAACAAGCTAAACTAAAAAGCGATGATGTACTAGAGTGAGAGATAGATAGATAGATAGATAGATAGATAGAGAGAGAGAGAGAGAGAGAGAGAGAGAGACGGAAGGATATATCTACTTGGTTGAGCACAAAACCAAGTCAATCAAAATGCCAGTTTTGTGTGCTCAATATATCTCTATGCTTTATGATATTTACTTGGTGAGCACCCCCAAGTTTGGCACAAGGCCAATCTCTATGCTTTATCATCACTGTTGCCCTTCACCTGAGTTACTCTTTGATGATTCTTATCTATCTGGGTTTTTGGAATCAGTGTTATGTTTAGATGAGTTACTCTCTCGATTTAACGAGCCTCGTCTGCTGAAAGTCAATCTGGTGTTTTTTTTTTACTGTAATTTGAACTCGTGTAATATGATTCTAGAATCCATTTTTTTGCCATTGCTCTCCACCCTCGCTGCACGAACATAGAGATGGAAGGAAACACAGATTTAGAGAGAGACATGGGGAAAACAAGAGATTAACACCATGTTTTTTTTAGAGAGACAGAGCAGTGCTTAGTACCCCCCACCCCACAGACCCCGCAATTGCGTTGGGTCCGCAAGCTCCCTAGGAGCCGCTAAAAAACAAAAAAGCGTTCCTCCTCACCACTTTTACAGGCTAATAAAAGTAATGTTTTGTCTGGGGACGAGACAGTCTAATGTTTTCGTGTATTTAAAAATAATTATGTGTTTTAATGTATCTTTTGATTTTTCTCCTCCCTCTCTCTCTCTTTCTCTCTATCTATCTATTTCTCTCTCTCTCTTGCTCTCTCTTCCTTTCTCTCTCGCTCTCTCTCTTTCTCTCTATCTATCTATTTCTCTCTCTCTCTGTTTCTCTCTCTGTTTCTCTCTATATATTTCTCTCTGTCTCTTTCTTTCTCTCTCTCCCTTTCTCTCTCTCCCTTTCTCTCTCTCCCTTTCTCTCTCTTTCTCTTTCTCTCTATCTATCTATTTCTCTCTCTCTCTCTCTATTTCTCTCTGTCTCTCTCTTTCTCTCTCTCCCTTTCTCTCTATCTATCTATTTCTCTCTCTCTGTCTCTCTCTCCCTTTCTCTCTTGCTCTCTCTCTCTCGATCTCTTTCTCTCTCTCGATCTCTCTCTCTCTGTTTCTCTCTATCTATCTATCTATCCCTATCTTTTTTTAATTTTTTTCATTTATATTTCTTTTGGCGGTTAAGTTAAAGGACGGAGGATGGGTGAATTGAGTATTTTTTTTTATCTTTAGGGTTGAATTATTTATTAATTTTTTTTTCTTGGGGGGGATTGTTTTTTAAGGAGGGTGCAGTTTTTTTTTGTTTTGTTTTTAATTATATTCATTATCTTTTTGTGTTTCATCTATTTTTTATGGTTTCCTTATTAATTTGATTGAAAGTTTTTATATTATTTTTTTATTTATTGTTGTTATTTATTTAATTAAATTTTATATATTATTTTCTTTAATTCATTAAAGGGTTTGTTTTCTTAGAACAAAGACGATATTGTTGTTTGGTTCGATCGGAAGAAAGGAAACGTTTATTTCCTTATTGAATTGTAGGGGACGGTGTTAAATCTTTTGCTTCGTTTTATTTTTTTCCATTGGAACTCTTTTTTTTTTTTCGGTTCTTCGTGTTCAATAAATAAACTTATCGAGATTCGATATTGATTGGCAAAAAAAATCTTACCATAAATAATGGAATCGATAGAATTGAGAACCAAGCATTTTTGAGATATCGATAGATATTTCTATTCTTTAAAAAATAATTTTTATGAATTAAGAGACTTTTTTATGCTCTGTGTTCGTTTTTTACGGTCAAGTTGCGTTGGAAATACCGATTCCCAGTAGATCACCGAAATTATGCAACGTAGAGCATGTTCAGTACTAAGATAAGGTGACCACTTAGAAATATCAGGTATTGTTTGGTTTTCCAGGTTGGAGGTTAGAATAGGGCTAATAACGCATTGTCAAGTCGCGTTCGAGACACTGGTTCCCATTAGATCACTAAAGTTAAGCAACGTAGAGCCTGTTCAGTACTAGGATGGATGATCATTTTGGAATATCAGGTACTGTACTGGTCCTCCAGGTTGGAGATTAGAATAGGGCTAACAACCCTATTCTGTAAAAAGAGGGAATATTACAGAAACCGCAATGACGACAGATGTTGTCTTTTTGCGGCCCTATGTTCCCTAGTGGAATCAAAAAGGCTTAAACAAACATGTTCGTTTTATTATTTATTTTATTTATAAATTCTTTTTAAGGTGTGCTTTTTTTCTTTTTTGGGGGAGGGGAATTGTTTTTAAGATATCGATATATTTTATTTATAACGGATGATTTATAAAATTAAGCGCTTTTTGTCTATTGTTTGTGTTTGTTTTTTGGAAGGATGGCATTAATTTATATACATTCTAGATTATGCTTTTTGGTTTGTTTTTGTTTTTTTAACGGAGAATTTTTTATATTAAGCGCCCTAATTGTTGTTGCTTTTCGGTTTGGGTTGAGTGGATGGGAGGTGCTAAATTTATTTATCTCCTAGTTTGTTTATGTTGATTTTTTTTTTTTTTGAGATAACAGTAGAGTTTTTTTTTTTTTTAACGGAGAATTATTGGAATTAATCGCCTTTTTGGGGTTCCTTCTTGTTTTTATTTAATTTATTTGTCTAGTATTTTTTTCTTTTCTTTAGTGGGGATGATTTATCACCTATTTTTGTTTATTTAATCATTTATCTACTTAGTATATAGTTTAGCATTGGTAAGAGCACAGGCTCTGAGATTGTATTACGCGAGTTCAAATCCCAGTCAAAACCATTGCATTCACTTTAGCTGTCTCGGGGAGATGGGGCTCGTTAAATCGGGAGAGTCTCATCTAGGTGAAAGACAACAATGATTTCAAAAGCCCTGCAGCCTCCTCAGCTACCATTCGTCACGGGTTCGCTCCACTGAATGTGAGCATTGGAGGTCCAGAGAGTGTCTATCTGATGTGCAACGCATACTGTACCAATAATAACAACAGCACGCCAGGAGCGCTTGGGTGAAATACTGAAGCCCCAACTAGTCATAGTCAAGGTCTGACTGACTGCGATGATATAGATTAGAACTTGGCTATATACTCTTCAGGTTTGGCTGAACGTTACTAAACTCTTTCTTCTACGATCATTTTTTCTGTGGTATTAGGATCCGCAATTCTCAATTCTGGGGCCTATTGGTATATGCCTAAAACCGTTACATTCATTGGTGCATTGGGCAGCAAATTTGTTTTTTTCTTTTCTTTCTTTTTGCTGTTTCTGTAGCATACTTGTTTTGACGAGGAAGAGTCGCTAGCCTATTCTCAACTCCCTACCTGGACGACATTGGTATATAAAGCTTCCCATCTTTTCTGATCTCGGTTCTTTTATGCTGTCCTATTAGTATTCTGGATTCTTTGGACCCTCATATAACAAACTAACCAATCAGAACTGTTCTAATAAAGTACCATATTAAGATCGAAATATCGGTGTGTCCAATTAGTATTCTCGATTCTTTTAAAGGATTCTATTAAAGGACCATATTAAAGGCTGAAATATCGATGTGTCCCATCAGTATATTTGACTCTTTGGACCCTGATAATACCAACTAGCCAATCAAAACTGCTCAATTAAAGGACAATATTAAAAGCCGAAATATTAGTGTGTCTTTTTTTTTAAGTTGCTAGGACTGATATATCACCTTTTTAGGGTCCACAAGGTTAAAAAATACTAAGAAAGTTCTGTTAATGTTCCAAACAATAAGCTTTTGGGGCATGTTTTTTTTTATCTTTCTGGAGAACGAATGAGCTTTGAGACTGATTCCCCTGCCACACAAGCAACCGATCGACCGACCAACAAACAGAAGACTCCCGTTTCCTTCCATTGCCAGGTTCTCCTCCTTTACCCCAAAAAGGTCTCACTTAGGCCAAGATTCAAACACCCAGCGAAGCGATCATACGCGAGAAAGGCCCAGTTCAAAGAAACTCATTTTTCGCACTGCTAACCTGACAAAAATTGACTCACCTCAAATCGACATGAGTTCCCCGGATGTTGGGCTTATTTGATTCCGGAAGCCAACAGAGCCCACTGAGAATTCTTTTATAATATTTTTTAATTCGTAAAAAAAAAAAAATTTGAAAAGTAAGGGGTTGGTTGGCTAACCCTAGAGCGAGTCGGAATATTAGTAGGGGAAAAACATAATTTGATATTCCTTTCTTTATTTTTATCTTTATTTTTCTTATTTTTTTAAAATACATTTCATTTATCCATTTGAATTATTTCATCTTATAAAATGTGCGAAATCGCAAGGAAATTTTACAAGGGAAGAAGAATCGTTCCCAAAGGGAAGTTAAATTTGACATTTTTCGAGCTACGGATGGTGGGAGTCTTCATTGAAAATTAAATTTCTATTTATATTTTTGTATTTATATGTATAGCCTATACCATATTTTCCCGGTGAGCACCAACCCAAGTTTGGCACAAGGCCATTTTTTACGTGCTATTACCCGGGCTTTTTACATTCGGTTTTACCCTTCAACTAGATGAGCTATTCTCCCGAGTTAACGAACCCCATCTGCCTGAGGCAGCTAAAGGTGAATGCAATGGTTTTGACTGGGATTTGAACTTACGTACTACGATTCCAGAGCCTGAGCTTTTACTAATACTCCAACTTGGCTGGCCAACATATACGAGGTGCCTTTAATAAGTTTCCAGGCCTTTTTTTTTTTCGTATTGGCAATTCTATAATTAGTAAACTCTTGAAACTCATGTCCTCTTCGAAGCATTCTCCTCCGTATAAATGTGTGTGTCTGTGTCCAGTGTGCATTGTTTCGTGTGTATATTTGAGGGTATACAGTACGTGTGTGTTTGGAGTTTATCCACTTAGGGCCGTGGATAGGCATTAGGTAGCTCTGACATTAAATATGAGTAATTTTTACCCCTCACTACATTTAAGCTAGGTTTTATGCGAAAATTGTTAATTGATTTTGTTTTGTTTTTATTATCAACCCTTTGTACCCTAAGAGGCTGATATATCGGCCCTGACAACATAAGGCCAAAAAAGACACGAATATTATGGATTTAATATGTTCCCCTAATATACCGAGTCTAAGTGACTACTTGGGGATTTTGATAAGTCAGGGTTCAAAGGATTAAAACGAAGAAAAGCGAATTGAAAACGACGAAAAAAGAAGATAAAGAATTACTTGAATTTTAGAACTGACGGTGTGACAAAATAAATGTCTAAAAAACTATGAAGATTTCTGAAATTTACGTTAACTAAAATTTCCTCTCAGTAAAATCTAAAAAAATAAACAAAAAATAAAAATATATATATATATAACTTATCTGATAGAAACTATTTACAAACAAGAAAATTAAGTTGTGGTTAATGTTTAAGAAAAATTAATTTAAAACCGATTTTTAAGAGATATATAAATATTAAAAAAAAACAGCCATTAAATCAATCATATAAGTCAACACCTCATAAAAAAAATATTACTAGCTGTTAATCCTCCATTTCCATTTAAACTTTTTTTTTTCTACTACATACCAACTTTTCCGATATCCTATATAATATACTGTCATTTCTTTAAAATGGTCTTTTTTGTTCACGAATAGTTTTTCTAATAATAGAATTTTTACTGATTAACTCATAGCTGGAGGCAATGTGGGATTCATACCTTTTTCAGGGATATTAGTGCAATTATGAATGCAAATGGAACTACTCGGATTTGAACTCGCTTACTACGATTTCGAAATCCAACTGTTTAGGAACCTGCTCGCAATAAGATGAGTACAATACAATATAATTGTTTGTTTAGACTTACAGCTTATCAACTTTTTAGGTCATTTAATGCCAAGAACAGTCAATTTCTATAAACGTTCTTTATTATTATCATTATTTTTGTCCATACGTAGTTTTTTAATAACACAATATACACTATATTACCCATAGCTTAAAGAAATGTGGGGATTTATATTTATATTATATATTATATAATATTATATTTACTAGGTGAGCATCAACCCAAGTTTGGCACAAGGCCATTTTTACGTGCTCTTACCTGGGCTTTTTACATTCGGTGCCACTCTTCATTAGATTGGCTGCTTTTCCGAGCTAACGAGCCCCATCTGCCCGAGGCAGCTAAAGGTGAATGCAATGGTATTGACTTGGATTTGAACTCGTGTAATACGATTCCAAAGTCCGAATTTTACCAATGCTTCACCTTTGCGTATATAATATAATATAATATAATATAATATAATATAATATAATATAATATAATAAGATAACTGCCTTCTGATGGGATAAAGGAATCAAAAGAAGAAACTGGTCTTGATGTTGTTTTTTCTCCCATTAGCTTTACTTGTCGATGTCTGCCTTGTATAATATTTACTTGGTGAGCAAGTTTGGCACAAGGTCATTTTTATGGTGAATGCAATGGTTTTGACTGGGATTTAAACTCGCGTACTAATGATCAAGAGCCCGAGCATTTCTCAATGCTCCAACTTCGTCTGCATTGTTATATGTCAAAGACATCATCAGACTTAGGATCTGCTTATGTTACATCATGGAAAGCATGTAGTGAAGTTCATCCCAAAAAATCAAAAGTAAAGCACACACAGATTTCAGAGCCTATTTTGTCGGGTATGGCATACCAACTTTTTGGGGTCATTTAATGCCGAGAACAATCATTTTTCGATAAACATTCTCACGTACTTTTTTGTTTTTTTAATGACACAATGTGCACTACTTAATCCAGAACTTGGGGGAATTAGGGGATTATACCTTTCCCAGAGGTATTAGTCTAATCATGAACGCATATAGAACAACGAAGGTTCGAACTCGCGCATTATAATTCTGAAGACCAACTACCTCCTCACTAGGCCGAATGGATTTCCATCCGATAGTTTTAGTTACAAATTGTTTCAGGTAAAAATTCAAATCTCTATATGGAAACACGAGGCGGGTGTGGGGTCTACTTCCGCTTGAACTAAGATATACTTGCCCGCTTTACTAGAAGCAAATTTAAGATAGACACGATTTAGCGTGAAGAAAGAAGAAAAGATAAAGGATTGCATTTTCGAGATGAAGTCTGTCTTTCTTTCGATTTCTGATTTCCCAAGTGAAGATTCCGGAACAGTGATCAACTCGCTTTCTCGAAGATGGACAATTCCATGTGATTTCCACCGGGCAGCAAAGGGACTTTTTAGCCCTGTAACTGGCGGAAAAAGCGAATGGTATTTTCAAATTGAAAATGCCAGAGCGCTGGGCTCTCGGGTGACTTTGTTCCGCTGCGTTATTCTATCCGACAATTAGATGTTTCGAGGTGGAAGGATGTGACTAGGGGTAGAAATAAGAGCAGTAGGGGTGCTGCTTCGGAGGGACGGGGTCAGGGTATCCAAATATATATGAAAAGAGACAGAAGAGAGAAAAAATAGTTTTGGAGGGACTAGTGTGACGCTTACCACAGTAATCTTCAAGGGATTACTGCAAGCAACATATCTATCCATGCAAAAATGATTACAAATGAATACATGAGCAGGGCCGGGCTTAGAGACCCCGCAACTGCAGGGGGCCGTAAGCTCCCTAGGGGCGGCAAAGCTCTTTGACTTCACATTAACTAGGATTAACTAGAAATTCATTATCACATTTATATGCTAAAATATGTCTCTCTGCACCTCTCTGTCGTTTTCTCTGTTTTTTCTCTCTCTCTCTCGCTATATAATATATCTATATGACTGTGTATGTGGATATACAAGTTCAGTATTAGCCACACTTGGTTGGGTGGTTAGAGAACAAAAGTTCTATTTGCTGAATTG
>JAUZSX010308992.1:0-12412 GCA_034780655.1 Idiosepius hallami | reverse complement strand
TGATATCACCCTTAGTTGGCGGCTGATGAGGACAGGGTAAAGCATGTGCAATCGCACAATGTATGTAGAAAAAAAATAAAAATATGTATGTATATATAGTCTTTTAGAGCATGTAAAAATGGCCTTGTGTCTAACTTGGCTTAGTGCTCGACCAAGTAAATATAATATATGGTCTTTGATCGAAGCCTCCATTATGTTTAAGGGATACCAGTTGCCTTTTTAGGGTAAAGGGGCCACAAGGCACATTCTTTGTCGAGGTCACTATGTGGCTAAGCATGGCACTGTTACATGTTAACCTACATTTCTTTGCAATTATTCAAATTCAATCTAATATTAAAAGTTTTCACCTTTAAAGGTGAAAGGCAATAGGGCAAGGTGAAACTGGAAAGTCTGGAACAGCTTAACATATCTGGAGAGAAAAGGATCACCATTTTTTTCTGTGGGATGAGGTCAAGTTACTGGATGCAGAGTTAAGATGTTTCACAGATGCACCAGCTAATATGTTAGGCTTCAATAACGCCCTGAACAGATCAAGTATGAACAATCATATTTTTTAATAATTTGCACTTGATGAGAATTCATTGCAAGTCTTCACCGCTCTTTAATTACTCTATTAATTTGCAAACAGCTCTCATCTTTTAATTAACTCATTACTGCAGTTTAAAGCGTAATCACAACCTTTTTTTTAAGTTAAGGGAGGAAACATAACTCAAACCACACTAAAAATTGAGTTTGAAATTTTTTCCCCTTCAGATTTAAAAATCCCTGTAAGGTTTTTATATTATTATTATTATTAGGTTTTAACTTAAAATTCCAAGGGTTCTAATTTTGGAATTGGATATTCTGTTTACAAATAAAAAAAATTTATAATGGTCAAAAATGTGCAATAAGAAATAAAAAGTAAAAGCAACCGGTTTTGCCCCTACTTAGCAAGCTTTATCAGAGGATTAAAAGATGAAAAATAGCATGTAAAAGATAAATTACTAAGTGAATGAGGAAAAAAAACTTAAATGAAAATCTAGAAAGGAAACTAAAGGCTGGTCACAGGGCCGTTCTAAGGGCCTCTGCAAACCTCGCAATTGCATAGGGGCCACAAGCTCCCTAGAGGCTGCCAGGCTCCTTGGTTTCACAAATCTTTTGTAATGCAAAAAAATTTCCAAAATAATTAATTCATAGGATTATAAAAAGAAAATCATTATCAAAAAATATATGATGAAACATACATTTATCAATCCATCTCTTTCTCTGTCTTTCTCTCCATATATTTGTATATATATGTACATATGAACTTTGATCAAAGTCTGTAGTATGTTGTAGGTGTAAAAGTTGCCTTTTTTTAGGGTAAAAAGGTCGCAGGACGCATTCTGCGTCGGGGCCGCTATGTGGCTAAGCATGTCACGGGCTGATCAGACCAAACATTCTACAAAAAAATTAATATTTCATTCCAGAAGGGAAAAATAAGTTATAAACTGATGTTACATAAAAAAATCAAATAATGAATTTGGAGGATAATTCAGCCTAGTCAACCAATATTCATTCAGATGTTTACTGGACTCTCAATATTTCCTGTGGCATTTGTCCTTTTTATAGGGACAGTGACGTCAGTTTTGGAAAAATGACTCAATCATTCATAAACTTTGACAAAACTGACCAACACTGACTCACTAACTCCTCTACCTTCATATCACTGCATATTCAGTTATTCTTACTTAGTAGTGAATTTTCTTGACATATTTTATCGATCTGTAAGTTAGGATTATGTTTTTATAACAACAAAAATCTCTCAGAATTGAAAATATTCTCTTTAAAAATTTAAAGTGTTTTTTTTTTTCAAATTTTTGTTGCACTTTAAAATGATTTCAGGCAGAGAAAAGAACATTTTCTACAGAAATCTCAGATAATTTTTCTTATCTTAAAGAGAAATATGGAATTTCTGTCTTTGGTGTTCACAGTTTATAATCAAAATTAATGAAGAGCAAGTTGAAAGAAAATGGATCCAGTTGAGAAATAGTTATTCAGGTTTTAACACAAATCATTTTTCACGATTAATAGACCCACTGCATAATTGGGGAGAGAGTGAGAACAAAGGCTTTAAAACTTACTTGCACTTTATGTGTGTTATATCTGAAATTGCAAAGATAAATTGTAAATGTAAAACGAATACAAGGAAAGTTCAATGTAGACAGATCGACCTCATACCATTCATTCTGTTGATGGTTTGTAATTTTAAGATAGTTGTGAATTTATTTTATGCATTCTTAATATTAAATTATATGTTTCAAAGCTGTACTTGGTTTGTCAAAAGGAAGGAAGACTTTTATATAAGATACTATGTAAAGAAAATTCTGTATCTTCTTCAATTAAATTTGTATTTAGCACATAACTGAATCTCTGCTCGGCAGAAGTTACTTGTGCATGCTTTCAAGAATTGCTTTGCATGTAAATAATTGAATAAACTCAATTGTAGATAGACATTTTTCGGTGATTTTTTTAAAGCCAAGTCACAAATGGTAATTTATGTAATCAAAATAGTCTTTCAACAGAAAATTTTGATTAAAATTAAATTTAATAGATGTGATCTACAATATCAAATATTTAAACTTTCCTGAAATAGAAAAAGTTTAAATGAAATTTGATACATGAAAATGCTTAGGGAAAGATTCATCAATTTTTTTTATTATTTAATATGAAATTATTGAAGAATTGCATTGTGTTATAGGATAAGACAATAAACCAAAGTAAAATAAAGAGTTTATTTTTAAGGATTTGTTTGAAAATCTGAATACAAATTGAATAATCTCATTTTAGTCATGTAATTTAGAGGAAAATACAACTCTTGCTGACTTTAATGAAGATGTTATTTGATACAATTTTAATAAAAATAAATCATTATTGAGAATAGGGATTTTTTTTTCATTTATACTACTCACATATATAAATAAATAATTAATATCAGTAATTTTAATTTTCTTAATTAATAAATGACATCTGGGTAAAAAGAAGTGATTCTATCAAATAATGCATAGGTAATATCTTCATTCCTCACTTTTAATTCCTAAAAGAGAAAGATCTTTTATTATGTATATCATACCACTAACCTTTTTGTCATTAAACACATACTAATTGAATGCAAGGACTTTGAAACATTCAAATCCAAGTACTGTCAAGTGAACAATTTAAAAAAAAAAAACTTTTTTAACACCTTCCAAATAGAAGACATGAAATTTTCTAAAATAAATTGGTTCATACTGGAAAATGTAAAAGTTAAAAAATATATTTTTCATATAAACGTAAGAGACATTACCTTCCACCGATTAATAAACTTGACCAATACCATTGGGAAAGGTATGAATCCCCACATTCCTTCCAGCTACTGGTTAAATACTTCATATTGTGTGGACAAAAAGTACATTTCAAAACAATTCCCTTATATGATATTTACTTGGTGAGCACCCCGAAGTTTGTCACATTTTTACGTGCTCTTAGCCAAATAGATGAACCCCCTCCAAAAAAAAAAATGGCCATCTACACCGAGCACTTACAAACAATATTTTAAGTATTGATTTACTTAGATGTTTATATGCCATTAAAAACCAATGAAACAATATTTTTTTTAGACAGGCAAGACAAGTTTCTTTATCTGGCATGTTTATACTTCATAATGTTGTGACACAATGCCAGCCTATTTATGGACTTTATCTCTGATCATCTAATAATCATTTAAATGGTTTGATTCAACTAATTTCTTAAATTGTACACTTGTACTTCTTACAAAAGTCTTTTAAATTGAAGAGATTGTAATACTTGCACTCAGGGTCACTATTGTAATATTTGTATTTTGTTATGATGTTTGGTATAATAAATAAGAAGTACAAATATTAACCTGTTTAAAAAAATAGTTTTCCACCAGAATATTCACTATATAATCTTTTCTAGTTTGATGAAACGGAAACTAATTTTCTTTCTGAAAAATAGTCTATAACAGAGATGAACAATTGAATAAAAAACAAAAATTAAGATTTTTTTTCCTTTAATTATTAAAAGAGCATTTCATGAAGAACAATCAGAGATAAAAAACAAAATTTTTATTTCAGTCCTCACACAAAACTTTCCCAAGTAAAAATTTAAAAAAAAATCTATTTCTTTCAAGACAACATCTTTTTATTTGAATTTTTAAAGAAATAAAACAAGTAAAAAAAAACCAATAAAACAAAATTTATTTTTAAAAAACGAAGATGAAAGTCTTAAAGAATTATCTGATATCAATGAGAAATCCGTATGTGCACTGATTTCAAGTTCATAGAATTTCCAAAATATTGATAACCGTTTAGGTTTTTCTTTTCTTTTCTTTTTCTCCACACACAATTATGATTATTTGATGATATTTCACTAACACAAAACAAAAACAATTATTTTTATTCATGGCTTCATTCCTTTGAAGATAGAAAATACATTTTTTTTTAAATTGATTCCAAAGAAAAAAAAAGGACTAAAAATACAAACCAAAATAGAAACACCAATGAAGTGTTATACTTTCAAAATATTGCTTTAGTTAGAAATCAACTTGGTAACCAATAATGATCTAAGCAAGGATAGACTGAGCCATGGCACAATCAGACCATGCTTGAGGGTGTGCCACTTCAAAGGGGCCCACCTAGCTGCTAATTAAAAGGATGTCATTATTATAAACACAAATATATATATTCTGACTAGGGTCACACCACTTTGCCTGCACATCATAATGTGTGCCTAAAAACTGTAGCTGAATATTAATCATAGTTAAACCAATATGCATTGATCACCTGCTGTACAGCCTTTACACATAGCATTTAACTGTACAAAATGGGAGGCAGTGTCCCACTATGTTTTCTTCCCAAGAGCTGATAATACTCTTAGTCTGCCTCTTGATCTAAGTATAAAATTAAATGTGGAAAAGATAGTTACTTATTCCAAAATTATAAAGTAAAAAAAGAAATGGAGGAACGGGAGCATTGATGCTTATTCCCAAACTATAAATATAAAAGGAACTTTTATAGATTCTTTCTACAGATTAACCCTTTTTCAATTATTCTTATTCATGGTCAGTAAACTTTTATCATGAAAATATTTTTAAATTCCACCTTGGATTTTCTTGTCATTTTTTTTTCTTTTTTATGAAGGATAAATCAATCTTGATTGAAACCAGAATTTTTTTGTTGGTTTCAAACAAGATTTTTTTTTTTTTAACTTGTACCTCTGAATTCATTCTAAAATTATTTAATATCTATATACACACTATCATCATCTTAATTTATACTACAAGAACGAAACTCAAAGAAGTCAAATTTGATTCCATCTTTTATTGCGACAAGATCAAAATTTTCTAATAAATAAAACAAAAATCAAAATATTAATAAACAATCAAAAAGCAAGATGTTAAAGTTTAAGATATTTCAAACATAGTTTATTTTCATATTTGGTTGATTGTTTTTGATCTGTTTTCCAAATTACTTTTTTTTACATCATTGAATATTACTTCTATATCTATAGGGTGGTCAAAATGTAAGGGAACATTTTAAAGAAAGAATAAAACAATATGAGCCATATACATAATGCAAAGACCATTATTCCTGAATTAATAATAATATAAATTTACCTGTTGATAAAAGAAGTCAGGTAACATTTTAAAGGAAGAAAAAAAAACAATAGGATCTATTTTAATCAGTTAGTTTTACAAGTTAAACTCAGTGAGTAATTTCATTGAAAAAACTTTTATATATTTATATTCTTGTTTCTTTATGGAATAATGGCTTTGGCTTTATGTATATTTTTCATATTGTTTTTTTTCTTCCTTTAAAATGTTGCCTAACTCTTTGACCACCTTGTAAATATACAATCTTAAAATTATTAATTAAACCCTTTTAAAATAACTCTGAATTAAAAATGATGATCAAAAAATCTTCTATTTGGCAATTAAAACATAAATTTTGTTCCTTAATACAGAAATGAAAGAACTGTAGTATTGTAAAAGGTAACTTGAAATAGAATCAACTGTTTTGTGTTAGGGTGTAATAAGAAGTCACACTTGATAATCTGTCTATTTGTATAGACCTGAAATCATTTTTCAAAAGGTTGTTCTGAATAATTCATTAATAAAGTCATGAACCAAAATATTACAAAAAGCAAAGAAGTGATAATTTTTGTATCCAGACAGTGGCTTTCTACTGATTAAATACTAAATCTAATAATCTAAAAAGAAATAAACAAGATGATGAAATTGAATAATGAATCACTTAGTAATTAAAACAAATAATCATTGATTTATTATTATTCATATAATTGATTTTTTTTGAAAAAGTTTATCTTAAAATTTGCAAGATTTGTTTCTAACTTTTCAGCTCAAATATTATTTTATTTTAGTTAATTTTTTTTACAAAAGTTTTCTATAAATTTAATGCCTTTGGCTCCTGAAGTAAAAAGCAATAACTAGGGAAACTGATGATATGTAATTATCAAAATTAACAATTAGCCAATCAGAGTTGTTCTATCGGAAGACCATGAATAGAAGAGACAGGATATATGCTAAGTCATCTTTTTAGCTGGGTTGACAGGGTTGATGTATCAAAGGATCTTCAAAGGATTAAATGCTGGCCAGGAATCTTTATTGTTTGTCTTAGATGTTATTTTTATAACACAGAACTGACTAGGAAACAGTTTTGATAAGGTTTGGCTATTTATACCCATTTTATTGTTGGAGATACTGTCTATAAAAACAAAAACATTTAAATTGGTATATGGCCTCTCATTTTTTTCATTGTCAAAAGAAAACAATATTTAGTAGAATTAAAACAAAAAGCAATTCTTACTCAAGATTCATTTCTAAGTTTAAAAAGCAATAAGTCATTTTCTAAAATATCCTATGACCATAACTTGAAGAACCAGGGCTATGCTCAGGGCCCCTGCAATTTAGGCTAAAGGGACCACAGGGCACATTTTGGGTTGGGGCCGCAATGTGGTTGCGCATAATACTGTGAAGAATCAATGAAAAGCAAATATCAAAATTTGTTTTTTAATATATTTCACAGATTTTCACAGGCAAAAAAAAATCACAATTAAGGGAAAATGGCTAATTTTGATATTTTTAGTTTTGCATATCAACTCTTAAAATATTGACTCAAAAATATCTTTTTTTTTTATCAAGATTTATACCACATAGCTAGCTAGTGTTCATACTTATATAAGCAGTTTATAAATGTCCCTCTAACAACGATAACTATAACCATATTCTTTCTTTCAAACGCTCATACATTGAAAACATCAAAATAGTCATGTGGGAAAGAATTATCTTTCTTTCTATCTTGAATAGACAAACTACTAAGTTAAGCAGGACGTCTAACCTGCACTGCATATTAATCCTTGTACATAGAACTTTGTCAGTGGTACCCAAGAGAGATACACATCAGATTTTTGTCCATTCAGGCTGTAATTCACGTCTCTTTACACGGAACATGGGGTTGGGAGGTTGTTGGTGCAGTCGAGGAAACAATGAAAGAGAAGGGAAGAGGAGGAGGAGGAAACGGTATAGAGGAAAGGATGGTTGCAAGTTTGGAAGACCAATGAAGTCTCTTCAGCACTCAGAAATATGTTGTCCAAACAAATATAAAGGAGAATATTGTAATAATAATAATAATAATAATAAAATTAAAGTTGATAATGATGATAATAATAATGATGATGATAATGATAATAATAACAATAATAATAATAAAATAAAACTAATGATAATAATAGTAATAATAATGTTAATAATAATAATAAAACTAAAACTAATAATGATAATAATAATAATAAAACTAAAGATAATAATAGTAATAAAATTAAAGATGATAATGATAATAATGATAACAATAATAATAATAATAAAATAAAACTAATGATAATAATAATAATAGCAATAATGATAATAATAATAAAAATGATCAAACTAAAACTAATGATGATAATAATGATGATAATAATAATAAAACTAAAACTAATGATGATAATAATAATGATAATAATAATAAAACTAAAACTAATGATAATAATAATAATAGCAATAATGATAATAATAATAATAATGATCAAACTAAAACTAATGATGATAATAATAATAAAACTAAAACTAATGATGATAATAATGATAATAATAAAAAGAAGCAATCAATCTGAGTTTTGTAAAAAGCCCTTCCCCCTCTTACTTCCATCACAGTATGCGTGTCTGCAATATGTGAAGGCCGTGAATAACTCAAGTGACAGACAAAAATGAATGACTCTATTCGCATCTGAATTAACACAACAAAAGCGGACGAGATGCAATAAATATTGTAAAGAATTGCACCAGTCCTAAATCTTGTTTGCTTTTCAAATAATTCATTGATTATAGCAGACACTACAAATATGAAGAATAAGGGCCTGCAATAGGATATCTAAACACATTCTAAAGGATATGATGGCATCAATATAACTTTGCCAGTTATATGTAAATATACATTGATATAGGTAACAAGCTTTTATGGTGATATGGTTATACATAAAACTGACAAGGAGTTTTTTGTGTGTGGTTTTGATTATTTTCTGCTCTCATATCTTATTTAAGATGAATCTTAGTAAAGTGGGTCAGCATTTTTGGCCAAATATTCAAACATTCTAAGAGACATGAAGTTATTTGCAATAAGAACTCTGTTTACAAAAATGCACAAGAGTTGAAAACTTTCTTTAGCTTCAAAGAATATGTAATATTTGTATGTTTTGGTAATTTGGTTTGGATTAAAATGAAGGATGCAAATATTAACCTTTAAAAGAAAGAACTGTATTTTTTGTATCTACATACTGGAATGAATACCTCAAGTTCAGTAAAATGACCACTGGTGTAAAACACACATGTTGTTGGTCTGGGATCTTAGGGGGTATTAAAATTGCCTTAGTTGGTGGCTGATCAAGGATTGTTTAGAGAAAATGAGAGAGAGTGGAAGAGAAGGGTTCTAAGATAGCAGTTCTTGGACTGAAGCTGAGGTTTAAGAAGAAAAAAAACAAACTTTATTTTATTTACATAATGGAGTGAGAAACCTTGAGTTGAATAAATTGCCCACTGACAACACATACATGTTGTTGGTATGGGATCTCAGGGTGTACTTCTTAGCTTTTTTGCTAGCAGGTCAGGGATTGGTTGGAGAGGGAGAGTAAAAGAGAGAGAGAGAGTGGATGAGAGACTAGAGATTCTAGGATAGCAGTTCTTGGACTGATGTTGAGATCTAAAAGGTGGAAAAGAAAGGGCCAAACAGTTATTGTAAATAGAATGGTATAATTTGTGGCCTACTTCTCTGGAATTTAGATAGAGGGTCAGTTGTTTTTACCCCTACAGATACTTTTTAAAATGAACTTTGCTTGCATTAATAAGCCATGAGGTTAATCCATTTCTTTTCATTAATTATTTTTTAAAAATTTTGTAATTATTTTTTTGGTTTATTTTGTTTATACAATATTCATTGCAAAAGTGGTAAATTGCTAAAAATTATGTTTTTAATCAGCTTAAGTTGAAACTCTGGTTTTTGATATATATTATAATATATGACTAAATATATAAATTTATAATATCTACAGTGTAAAAAAATATGAAATCTTTCAGTCTAATAAGACGGTTTTTTTCTCGACATTACCAAAAATTAAAAAATTGATTATTAATATCTATGAAAAATAATATATATTAATTGTTTTACTACACATTCAAAATGACATCAATGTAATTACATGTAAAGAATTGGTATTTTACATGCATAAAATTTACTGTAAGATTTGTAGACAACTAATGCATGACTAAATTTATATAATATCAGAACAAGTGAGGGATTTGACATTGTAAAAAAATAAAGTTTTGATCAGATCAAACTTCAGATCATGGAACTTGTAAAAAAATATTTTCTAATCTTATATTGTCAGAGATGAACACTCACTGAGTATTCAATTATGAGGCCTCTTAATTTATTAAATAATTTCTTTGTCAACTGTTGTCCTCATCTTTCATACTTTTTATTTCCTCATGTTTTGACTAACTTGTCCTTATTAGACTTGGTGTGACAAACAACAACTATGGAGGACATTGATGGCTGGGTCTAGGTTTACAAGACTCAGAGTTCCTATCAAATGTCACAGTTAATCACCAGACAAAGGCCATGTCTGAGACATGATTGAAACAATATCTATGAAAAATGAAGACAAGTCTACAAAGAAATTAATAGACTCATAGAGTAATTTCTAACAATATTAACATCTTTTACAATAACAACTAGATTGGTATTCAAGTTTGTTCTCCAATTAAGATAGCAAGCAAATATACATTTACTTATTTCAATTCAATTTTCAATTTGACATAAAATCATTTAAAAAGAATGTTTAACATTTCATTGTCTGTCAGAGAAACCCAGTTTTGTGAAATACCACTAATATTTTGTTTAAAAGAAAGAAAAATGTTTAAGAGTGTCTGAAAAGCCAAGATATCTTAGAATTAGTTTAGTTTTACAATGCAACCTAGAGACATCCAAAATTTGTTTAGTCTTCTTCTATTCAACCTTTATTTACCAAATTTTTCCATTTAATCTTATTTGAAAACAATAGAGATTCTCAAGAGGAAATCCACTTAAGTCTTTTTCTTTAACTTTTTTTGTTTTTAAGTCCACAATATTTTTTTCCAATCACTCTTTATCTCCACTAATTCATTTCTGTTTGCTTCTTATTATAGTTTGGTCATAACATTTTAGGAAAAAGAAATTTGTATAGAGTGAGAGTTTGTCGTGTTTTGATTGTCTAAATAACCCTCCTCAGGTGAAAATGAATTGTGTAATGTGAGTGATAAAATTTGAGAATTGTTTAAGGTCCAGTTGTTTTTTGTTTTTTAAATAAAAATCATTAGTTTATAGATGCATGATATATAAAAACTGAAGATCTTGTTCATAAATAAGAATTTGTTCTATTTGTTATGTAAAGGTTTACTGTCTACAAACAATAAACAAAATCTGTACAGATAAAAATGCAATGGTGAGATTAATATCAAATATAGTGATCTTCTAAATTCTCAGAGCCTTTTTTTATTTGTTATATTTTTTGCCCTTTTATCGGAGTTCTAGAATATTTTGACTTGACTTCTATAAATAGTAAAAGTTTTAACCTCTATAGACAGTAAAAGTCCTTTAAAATTGTAGTCTGGGTTTGATCTCAAACCACATCTCAATCCTAGGCATGATATTAAATAAACCATTTTTCTTTTTGGAATTAGACAATTGTCAGGATTAACCAATAAAACAAACTTGTTTGATTAAGAATTAAAAAAAATTGGCACAAGAAAAAATCCTCTGTCATTTAATGACACACATAGATCCATATACAATAAAATGAGTCAATTTTTTCTTTTTTTCTTTTCGACTCTTTATAACTACTGGCTATAAAAAGAAAACAAAAATTGGCACATAGAAAAACTATTCAGGCAATATATGATTAGGGTTGGGACACTATTTTTTTTTATTAAAGAATATGCTTATTACATCCCTAGTTATTCAGGCTGTGACAAGAATATTTTTGATATGTTGTTATGGCCATACTAATATATAAAGAAATGGTAAAATTGCAAAATAGTCCAGTCTATGATAAGAATATTCTTTAATCAAAGCATATTGTCACATCCCTACAAATGACTCACATAGATATACTATAAAACAAGTCAATTTTTTTTCTTCTTGCTTCTTTATAACTAATGACTATAATAAGAAAGCAACTTCATTCTCTAAGAATTTTATTTACAAAGATTCACACAATATAAAACCTTTTAGGCCTTAAATAATCCGCAGAGGTTGATATACCATAAAATCAACCAATCAAGTTATTCCTTTTTCTTCTACTCACTTTTTGTTTCTTTTTTCCTTTCTCTTTATTTTGCTTTTATGCTTATTCTATTTCTTTTCCTCAATTCCCCCTCTTTTTTATTTCATCCTTTTATCCTTTTTTTTTATTTTCTTTCTCTTCAACCTTTCTGCTAATCAATAACTTCTATTCTTCTTCCCCATTTTTCTCGCTTATCGCTAATGTAAAACCCGAAAACTAAATGAAGCATACAATAATAAATATGTTACTGACTGAGAACGGATTATTAAACTCACATCATCAAAAATTTCAATTCTGTTCACACATGAACAGTCAGAACAGAAGGAAGGAAACATGAGAGAAAAAACAGCACAAAAATAACCAACTCTGACATCATAAAAAAACACACAATTCTACATTCATTGAGCTATAGAAATATATATGATGATGGATTCTCCCGTTGATTTCGACGTATAAGGGTCATCAAACCACGTATGGTTGTCAGACAACCACACAGGAATTTGTTTAGAGTGGTGAAGGC
>JAUZSX010308981.1:0-12412 GCA_034780655.1 Idiosepius hallami | reverse complement strand
AGCGGCATTAGTTACCACCTCCTGTATTCGTGTATGATTGTTCTATCGACTATATTCACTGACTTCGTGTCCTTAAATTGATGCTTGCCACACGGCACCACAACAGAAGTTTAATTAGTTTTGCTTCTTTCAAGTATTTCATAATTTGGTGCGGTTCTGGTTTTTAAAATTTTTAATTTATAGGAGATACGCTGATAAACATATTCATACCTCTCCCATGGGTATTGATCTCTATCATGCATCAGGACATTATTAAAATATGGAGTCACTGCTGTTTAATAAATTACTTTTGGCACCAAAGCCGTTGAAGCTGCCGGTCTCTCAAAAATAGTGTCTGCGACTCCTGGGGTGATTGGTAATGTCTGTACTGAACGCACGTAGGAACTCTTTGTTTTGTTCCTAGAGCAGCTGTTCCTCTGTCAACAGCATTTCATTATATAGAATCTATATCATATTTACTTGGTGAGCACCAACGAAAGTTTGGCACAAGGCCATTTTTACGTGCTCTTACCCGGGCTTTCTACATTCAGTGTTACCTTCACCTAGATGAGGATATTATATTTGAGCAGAGGTAAATGCAAAAATACTATCTAATTCAAATCTATATATCATATTTACTTGGTGAGCACCAACCCAAGTTTGGCACAAGGCCATTTTTACGTGCTCTTACCCGGGTTTTTTATATTTGGTGTTACCCTTCACCTAGATGAGCTGCTCTTCCGAGCTAACGAACCCTATCAACCCGGGGCTGCTAAAGTGAATGTAATGGTCTTGACTGGGATTTGAACTTGCGTAATACGATTCCAGATCCCGAGCTTTTACCAATGCTCCACCGTCGCTGCCCTTTTGTAATAGAATATAAAGACATACATATCTTAAAGTCTTCTCTTAGGTAAACCAATATGCATAGATAACCAGCTGCAGAGCCTCTTCCTGTAGCAATTAACAGGGGAAAATGGGTATTATTTTCTCATTTTCCTCAGTCCACCCCTGCCACGTGTAGTGTTACAATATTCATTTTATAGTAATGCAAGAAATTTCTTTGATTATATTACTCCTAATTCAGTTTTACTTTTAGATTTCAAAGCCTTTTCCCTCTAGCACAATCCTCTGGTGAAACACAGAGTTGATTAATTCTGATACGGAGAAAATTCACAGATCAAAAACCAATCCTTGAATTAATTATGATCTGCAAAAATCCATAATTTAGAAAGGATTTGATGTCCTGTCTGACAAACATGCTGCACGTAATCAACTGGAAATTTTTGCTCAATAAATGGACACAAATATATTGTCGTGGAAGAAGAAATTCATTTGCAATTTTACTCTTTTATTATACAAATGTAATTAAATCCTGAATCAAAGAATTTACAAATTAATCTCACTTGTTTTATTTGAGATGAAAAACAAAAGAAAACAAATGAAACATCTTTGGTTTTTGTTTGATGATGGATCAATATTGAATCTATGTTGAGGACACGAAGAATTCAAAGCATGGATAGCAAAGAAAGAGAAAAGATACAAGAAAGAGATAGATGGATGGAAAGAAGGAACAAAATATAACTGAATCCAAAATAAAATAGGCATAAAAGAAGAAAGAAAAAACTTATGAACTAAAAAATTCAGAATGATGCAGAGTTTTGATTGTTTGTTTTGTGTTTTATGGCATGTCAACCTTTTCAGGTCATTTTAATGCCTAAAACAATTTTTTGATAAACTTCATAATATACATACATAGTTTCTTTCTTTTTCTTTTTTTTTTAAATAACGCAAGTTGCACTATTTAACCCATAGCTGGAAGGAAGATGAGGGTTCATGGAGAGTTTTGAAGAAAATAAATCATCCAGAAAAAAAGATAATAAAGAGAAAATACTACTAAATCATATTTACTTGGTGAGTACCAACCCAAGTTTAGCACAAGGCCATTTTTACGTGCTCTTACCTGGGCTTTTTACATTCAGTGTTACCCTTCACCTAGATGAGCAGCTCTCCCGAGTTAACCAGCCCCATCTGCCCGAGGCTGCTAAATTGAAAGTAATGGTTTTGACTGGAATTTGAACTTGCGTAATACAATTCCAGAGCCCGAGCTTTTACCAATGCTCCAACGTCGCTGCCCCTAGAAATAATAGGTATTATTGAAAATAAAAATCTTTTCATTAAGTTTTTTGTATTAGATATGAGGAAGGGTGTCTGATGTTGAAAGACCCGAAACACCCATTGATTTCAGGGGACAACATCGCCGAAGAAGTGTCCCACTGCATCCTACAATGTATTTACTCACTATTAGATCATATAAACTCAATTCGAACATCAATACAATTCCCGGTGGAAAATTTTAAGCCTCTTGATTCTCTGGGGTACAAAGGATCGCAAATGATGATCCTCTAACGAAGTCATACTTCAGATTCTGTCGTTGCGCCTTCTGTAATATTCTTTTTTCTTTAAGAATTGGCTCTAATCAAACAAACAGCTCAGAGAACCAAAGCTGAATACTCGATGCTACACTAAGGCTATCGAGAGTGATTTCATCGTTACACCATTACTAGATGCCTTTCTAATCAAAGACTAAGGGTACATCTTTCCAGTGGTTTAACCGCGCCCCTAGATACTAACCTAGGTATTTCCCAGCAGGATGCAATCACTATTGAAAAGCGACGAGATAATAAATTACCCTTCCCGGATGTCTTAATTCACACGGAACAAGGATTTAATCAGAATATAGAAAAGCAACTTTCACCAGTCTGTACCTTGACTTCTGTTCCCATCATCCCTACAGTGTGAAAAACGCTATTGTACGATGCCCTCATCATAGAGCCAGTGCTGTGCTTAGCCACTTAGCGGCTCCGACGTAGAATGGACCTTGCAGCCCTTTTACCCTAAAAAGGCAAGTTGCCCCCTCAACATACTTGAGCCTTTGACTATATAAATATATATATATATCGAAAGAGAACTTAGGCAGAAAGAGAAATGGATTATCTATTTAATCCTAACAATTAATTATTTTGGTAATTTTTTGCATTACAACCTGTGAAACGAAAGAGCCTTGCAGTCCCTAGGGAGCTTGCTCATCCCTAAGCAATTGCTGGATCTGCCTTGCGGCCCCTTTACCCTGGAGCATTCGACTATATAAACATAGAAAGATAGGCAGAAAGAGAGATGGATTGATAGATGTATATTTCATGTATGATAACTTCAGTGTTTTGCAAGAAACATAAACTTATAATTGAATTGATCGTCGACAGAGAAAAGACTTTTTTTCTTGTCCTTTAAAATCTGGTGTTGCGGAAGTCAATTTGGCCTTGTGGGTAGGCAGTCGGACTTCAGAATCGTAATACTCGAGTTTGAATCCCAGTCGTTCCATTTGTGTTCATAATTGGATTAATACCCTTGAGACATGTACGAATTCCCACACTCCCTCCAGCTATGGGTTAAATAGCAAAAATTGTGTTATTAAAAAAAAAAAAAACACGTGTGTATGCATAAAATAATCTCGACATTAAATTACCAAAAAAAAGGTTGATATGGTGTAATACACAAAACAAACAAACAAAAATCTGGTGTTCAAAAATTGATAGTCTATCTCCTGAGATATAGTGAATCGCTACCGTAATTCGAAAGCAAATGGCGAATCTGTAGTCACAGTTCTACCCGTATTAATACCAACCTTTTATTTTATTTATTTTTACATTACAGACATTTTTAGTGAATCCATTTTTGTTTTTTTTTGTTTTGAAAGTTATTTCCCGATAAAACAATTTGGCTCTTCTACAAACAACTCGCCCTTTTACGTTCATTTGAAAAAAGGAAAAAATTCAGTCAAACTCTTTTCATATTAAAAATATACTTGCTAAGAATTACTTGACCATTCTAATTTAGTAGAACCGTATTTCACGCTTACGTAAACAGAAAAACCAACCGACCAATTCTAATGGAACTATGTTTTTTTTTTAACTGATTATTAGTTTTGGCCTTTTCATTATAAGTTTCTGAGTGTCTGAAAAGTGTGCAGCAGAAAATAATATCTTGACGCAAATAGATGACATTTCCAGCATTTTCTTTACGATAAGCTGTGATACTGTAAATTCATGGAACACTTTTATTAGTAAAATTGTATTGTCCAAATGTTTAAATATATAATTTACTGTTTAATAGTTTGTTTAATTTTTTATATACCCATAGTGCACAGTAACTTTTTGAACACTCTTCATATTTTCTAACACTGTATGATTAATATAAGCAAAAATAAATAGAGGGCGATAAATACATTTCTTAACAATATTTCTAATTGTTCAATCTATATATAAAATCCACCTTCGGGCTCTGGAATCGTATTACGCGAGTTCAAATCCCAGTCAAAACTATTACTTTCACTTAAGCAGCTTCGGGTAGATGGGGCTCGTTAACTCGGGAGAGCAGCTCTTCTCGGTGAAGGGTAACACCGAATGTAAAAAGCCCGGGTATGAGCACGTTAAAATGGCCTTGTACCAAACTTGGGTTGGTGCTCACCAAGTAAATATAATATTAAATCCACCTACCACCATAAAAACATATTGCACACGGCAGGTAGTCGCTCGCAGAAGTGGAGTGTCAGACAATAACCGGTTGTCGCTGTTTGGGATACTAAGTCAGGAGTCCTTCGCAGTACAACATGCACTGACAAATTGCATAGCCCAGTGCCGTACTTAACCGCATAGCGGCCACGACGCAGAATACGCCTTGCGGCCCTTTTGTCCTAAAAAAAGGCAACTTGCATGCCCTCAACACACTGGAGCGTAATTAATTATTTATATAAAAAAGCAAAATCAGGAATTTTTCGAGCATTTTATTGCAGTAAAAACACCTTGAACATATTAGAACATTCTCCAAAATACAACATAGTTATTAATATCATCCTAAACAACACTTGCTCAAAGAAATTAATGAACATAAATTGAAAATAGATAGGAAATTGTGTGAACGACGTTCAAAATGTAATACAACCTATTATTCAAAGTTTTCTTTTTTAAGTTAAAGAGCTAAGACGGGAGTGGTACCACTAAAACGAGCAATCTTTTGTGTTCAAGATCCGATTATTTTATACATGGTCACTACCATTCTCGATGTATTGATGAATAGGGCATTCCTTTTCCCGCATCCGTTATGTGCTCTCATTTGTTATTTCACTTGTAAAGGTTGAAAGACTGAGAGCGGAATAAAACTGTCACACAGACAGAAAGACAGACAGGAAGGATTTAAATTAATAAATAGAATAATCTATTAGATGATTTTGCGCCGGGGTGTGGAGATACAGAAGTTAGTGTCTGGGGTGCATTGAAATCACTGGGAAAGAGTAACCCAACCAAGACCTCAACGGTGGACCAGGCGGAGAATGATAGCTGATCTTAGAGAGGCATCAAACTAGGAAGGTGGATGAAGTCGGATTCCATGGCACTGGATTCAGGCCCTCTTCCTGTCAAAGACTGTGACGGCTGTCTATGCAGCAGCCTCCCATTATTAAACAATATCACACAAGGGCGTCCTCCACAGGGATTCCACCCTAAGGATGGTCATACACTATCCAGTACACCTGACAAGTATGCCTGAACAGTCACGCCGGACAGCTATACCCGATAGTGTGCCGGGAAAAACACATTAGGGTTACTCGCCTGTCCGGCACACACTATTAAGTATACCTGTATGGCGTGACTGTTCAGGCGTACCTGTCAGGTGTACCGGATAAGGTTAGAGTGAATTAGCCTGTAATAAGAGGACAGTCATACTCGATTTCGAGTGACTGCCAAAGATGATGAATAAATAGATTTCAGTATTGTAAGAGACTTTCATAGAAATTCGACGTCGTTTTAAGAATTAATAGCTAGTTGCCTATTTTCCCCAATCGACTGAGTAGTAAGTGATGTTTACATTTCAGGCTTGACAGACTGTGACCAGAACCCAATATTTAACGGTGATTCAATTGTAGGAAAAGTGTCAATTCCGATGCATCGCTCGAAACGACGAGGCGAAACAAATGAACCTTTGCCAGCGTCTATCAGAGTGGCCGCTCTCAAAAACCTCCGGCGTTCCAAACTGGAGTTAACAATTATGGCGTCGGAAGGTTTCTCCCTCCGTTGCCATAATAATGTGACCAAATTGATTTACGAAAAATTTCCCATGGCTGATCTGTTTTGGGAGTTTAATAGCCTACCACTGCGCACGGATCCATCGCGAACATGGTACAGACCATTATCAAACGAATTGACGATTTTTGCCGCCAAAGCAGAGGACACCGGCGTCTATGTTTGCAAAATGGCACAGAATTGGTACTGGGAACAAATAGTGGCGTTCTTTGTGATCCAGGTGGAGTCGTCTGAGTCAACAATTTTACCAAGAGAGCGGGAAGCCTTGACTCTAAGTTGCAACAGTGAAGTTCTTTATGAGATTTTTCCAGGCATTCAGAGAACTTGGTACCATGACCAGACAAAGGTTTTTAGCGGTACTGGTACAGAAGGAGAAAAACTACTTTTGGATCATGTAAAGGTGAGATTATAACGTCTTATTTAATATTACTTTTTATTAATTTAGTTTGTTTGTTTTGTGTTTAACTGCATATCACCCTCTTAAGGTCGTTTTAATACAGAGAACAATTACTTTTGATTAACGTTATTTTTATACCGACATAGTTCTTTTAATAACAGAAATTGCACTATTTAACCCATAGTTGAATTCGAACCCGCGTAGTATGGTTCCGAAGTTTGATTGCCTATCCACTGGGCCACGTCGACCGCCCCATTAATTTAGTAATAAGTAGGGCTGTGATAATATGCTTTTACTAAAGATTATTCCTGGGTATTTTACGATTTTAATCCTTTACTAATTAGTAAGGCTTTGACAACATGCTTTTATTAAAAAATATTCGTCTCACAGCTTTAATGACAATGAATGTGACAAGAATATTCTTTAATAAAAGAATATTGTCACAGCTCTAGTAATAAGCGGTCAAAAAGAAAGAAAATATATAAGTTGTCAGAATTTATTAGTGGAGTTTTGATCATTATCTTTATTTAAATGATTTGGACTTCTATTTTCATTGCTTTCATTGTTTGCACTTATTATAAGTTCTAATTATTATTTCTATTTTTTTAAAGGTTAATAGTTGTATTCTTCATTATTACTCAAACCAAACTACTAAAACATACATAGATTACAAAAAAATAAATAAATAAAAATAAGTTCTAATTATTTTTTGTAATATATGTATGTTTTAGTAGTTTGGTTTGAGTAATAATGAAGAATACAAATATTAACCTTTGAAAAGAAAGAACTTTATTTTCTTTATTTTTTTATATTGGAGTGAGTATTTTGAGTAAGCTGTCCCCTGGCAAAACACATGTTGTTAGTCTGAGATCTCAGAGGATACTAAATTAGCGTCTGATGCTAGCAGGTCAAGGATTGATGAGAGTGTGAGAGAGATGAGAAGGATTATCAATAGTCGTTCTCGGACTGAAGTCGAGATCTACAAGGAGGAAAAAGAAAAGGACAAATATCTATTGAAGATAGGTAAAATGATTTTTAGCCTACTTCTCATTATATCCCAGGGCCTTTTGTAATGAGTGTTGTCCTTCACCTAGATGAAAATACATTTACTCGGTCGAGCACCAAACAAAGTTAGGTCCAAGGCCAGTTTTATGTACACATTATATCCCTGGGCTTTTTGTAATCAGTGTTGTCCTTCACCTACATGAGTTACTCTCCCGAATTAACAAGTTCCATCTGCCTGAAGAAGCTAAAGGGAAATGAAATTATTTTGATGGGGATTTGAACCCTTGAAACACGATTTCAGAATCCAAGCTTTTGAAATCGTTCAAGCCAACAATTTCCCAAAGAGAGCGGGCAGCGTAAAATCAGAATAACAGTTACATTTTTTACAAGATTTTTCAAGGCATACAACCAACTAGGTACTATGGTCAGTTTTGGACTCTGGAATCATATTACACGAATATGAATCCCAGCCTAGATCATTGCATATACTTTTAGCTGCCTCGGGTAGATGGGCTTGTTAACTTGGTAGAGTACTCATCTAGGTGAAGGTAACACCGAATGAAAAAAAGTGCAAGGATATCACGAGCACATAAAAATGGCCTTGTGCCTAATTCGGGCTGGTGCTCGACCAAGTAAGTATATCCAGATTCCTAGCTTTTACCAATGCTCCATCCTCGCTGTCCTAACAATTGTAGTAATAATCATTTCATTGTATGCTTTAAATGTTCAATTGAAGAAATGTTTGTTTGTTTGTTTTTTATTTTATGACGGCATATAAACCTTTTAGGTCATTCTAATGCCTAGAACAATTACTTTTGTTAAACATTATTCTATAACGGCCTATCAACCTTTTTAGGTCATTTTAATGCCAAGAACAATTACTTTTGTTAAACATTATTTTATAACGGCATATCAACCTTTTTAGGTCATTTTAATGCCAAGAACAATTACTTTAAATAAACATTATTTTATCAAACTTTTTAGGTCATTTTAATGCCAAAAACAATTACTTTAGATAAATATTATTTTAGAATGACATATCAACCCTTTAGGTCATTTTAATGCCACGAACAATTACTTTAGATAAACATTATTTTAGAATGGCATATCAAACTTTTTAGGTCATTTTAATGCGAAGAACAATTACTTTTGATAAACATTATTTTATAACGGCATATCAACTTTCTTAGGTCATTTAATGCCAAGAACAATTACTTTTGATAAACATTATTTTAGAACGGCATATCAAACTTTTAGGTCATTTTAATGCCAAGAACAATTACTTTAGATAAACATTATTTTATACACATAGTTTTTTGGGTTTTTTTATAACAAGTTACACTATTTAGCCCATAGCTGGAGGGAATGTGGGGATTCATAGTTTACCCAAGGATATTAGTTGGCTTGTCGACGTAAACGGAGAGACTTGGATTCCGAAGTCCGACTGCCTATCCACTGCCCTATAAATGTTCGTATGATATTTCCAAATAACCCAATCTTATTAAAACAGAAAAAAACAATTAAATACTCTTTACAGATATGTTTAATTTAGTATAGTTCTGAGAATAGGTGAACGCAAGAGAGGGTGGAAGAATACAAAGCGGTAGAACGAGAAAGACAAGACGAACAAAATATTTAAAAATCAATTAATCAAAATATATTTTTTTTAAAAATCAATCAATCAAAATATATAAAAAGAACCAATCAATCATTCCGCTCCTCGTAATATTCTAAATTTGTTATCGAATTTCAATGTTTCTTAAAATTGCAAGATTATTAACGAAATAGTTTTTAAGTAAGGACCGGAATTAAACGAATTTAGTCGACACTAAATTGTTACTGAAATAGAAAATAATCGGACCCAAATATGACTTGGTGTCGTCGTCGTCGTTTGGTTTCTGATCAACTGATAACAAAAATGACTCGGTGTTTTAATCTTGTTTTCCTCTGAACAAACCAAAAATAATATTATTTGCTTTCTCTTTCTTTCTCAAACACATTCCAATCTACACATATACTTGCTCTAGAAGCAGTCTTAATAAATATATATACAAGTTGAGAAAGACACTTCACATTAAATATGCAGAGAGAATTATAGTTAATGAATAAGAAAAGTGCTCAATACTAAAGTAGAGCTTTATAAATGCTGAATAGTATTCTTTACCCGGGTTTCACCGTCAGGATCATCAGGCGAATATCTATTACTATGAGTCTGGAATGGAGTAACAAAAACCCTTTAAGCAAATTGTACATAAAAAACAAAAACAGGGGAATAAAAAAAAATAGAGGAAAAGAAAAACAGAGAAAAAAAAGTCGAGTGAATCAAACTTTTATATTAAGAGGATTTGGCAATACATTTTTGTACAAGGTGGGCCAAAAGTCGCTTCGGGTTTTTAATATGATGTTGTTAATTTGCTAAATATAGTTATTATTAGTTATTATTAATTTTAGAATTAATTAGAAGCTGTGTTGTATATTATAACAGCATTTCCGGTCGGGAAAAAAAGGTGAATTTTGGGGTAGAGTGCTAAAGGCATAATGACTCATGAAAAGTTGATTAATATGCAGAAAACTCGAAACGACTTTTGGCCCACCCTATATAAAACAAGGTTAAAAAAAAAAGTTATTTTAATTTTGATTTTTTTTTAGGCTGTGGGTGGTGATGATGACCTAACGTTCTGAATTATTTTTTCTTTTTTTTTGTCGAAGGCTGTCCCCTACCAACTCACAAATAAATAAATCTATAATCTAAAAAGCATTTTACATGTTGGTCTGTCTGTCAGCTTTTAGCTCTTAATACACGTTCACGATTTTTTAAAGCGGCTTTTCCATATACAGGTATAATACGACGCTCTCTGTTGCATACGTACCTCATACTTGGTACATCTATCACAGCCGCTACTCAATATTCAATAAATGTTCTAAGATATCCTATAAACTCCCTATAGATTTCCTATAAATGTCTATAAGTGTACTCTATAATTGTCCAATAAAAGACAATGAGTGTACTCTGGATATTTCATTATTGATCATTATCGGCGGTCACTCGTTGTAAGACGATCCTCCGTCCCAGGTTCCGGTGGGCCTTCAGATGGGCGTAGAGGCAGGTGAAGGTAGTAGTGGATTTGGGTTGTGTATGCACAGCAGACGCCCTTTCCTTTCTCAACCTGCGCCTGTCTTCTGTAGCACAGTGTAGGTCTTTACTGTAGTGTGTAGCACCCTCGCAAACAGCACTTCTCCATTTCACCCTTTTCCCCACCATTTTCTCCCAAGTTCCAAGGCCTATGTGAAAACTTTGTATGTTTCTTTTGATGTTGTCCTTGTACCTTATCTTCTGGTCTTCCGGGGCACGTTATGCAGGTATAATACGTCGCTACCTTTCGCATATGTACCTCATACTTGGTACACTCGTCACAGCCGTGAGCCCATCATGACGCATTCCTGCGCACCCGGCATGGAGCCGTAGTGGATCCAACTACTTCACACGCCATGTGTCTGTCACGGCTGTTCATATATGCACCGGATCAGCCATCGGGTGTTGGTGTATCTCCGTAGGACGTTCGTCGGCTGTGCTACATGTATCTTACCGAGAGCAGATTCCTATATATTTAAAAGAGTTTTTAAATTTTTCGCTGTATCAGCCACGACTACTAGGAGTACCCAGATGTGTTCTAGGAATCCCCCAGGATGTCACCTGGATGTATTAAGTATTTATGCAAAGGATAGCGCCGTTTTATACCTGTATGTGGGGAGGCCGTTTTCCCAACACCATTGAAATTTTCATAAATTTTCTCTAAGCATAGTTCGTTAGTCAAAACAGGCTATAACACTTTTTTTAACCTGATGGTTCGTCTATCCAAAATTAAATACCTACCATAATAAGGGAGCTGTCTGTTCGTTTATGAAAAGTCTTTCAAATTGAATATTTTTTATAAGAGACCTGATGGTTCGTCTATCCAAAATTGGATCCTTACCGTGTTCAAAACCTTCCAAATTTATAATAAGCGGGACGTTCGTCCATCTGTCCAAAGCCTTTCAAATTGAATCCTTACTATAATAAAAGACTTGTCTGTCCGTTAATCGGAAGCCTTCAAAACTGTACCCTTTATTACACTATAAGGAGTGTCGTAAAATTTACTTTAAAAAATAGGAGTCATTATTTTTGGAACGATCTTTGTCTATACAGTCTGATACATGAGTGGTCAAAGGAACCCCAGGCAGAATGCAATTTACAAACTCCATTTACAAGCGCCCATTTTGTGTCAAATAGAATAAAAGCTGGTCTGTTGTGTAAAAGAAGGGCGAGTGGAATCGGAATAGATTTGTATGCAGACTCTAGACTGAATGAAAAGAAAAATAGAAACTTTTTGGCAGAAGAAGCTAAAAATGAAATGAATCCGATGCAACAGAATGTCATGACAATTTAATTCCAAATATGACAAAATTATGCTTCTTCGCTCAAACAAACATAAAAAAGTAAAAAAAGAAAATCAAAGACTAAGTGACAACAAGTCTTCTCTCACACCTCAGCATCCACCACCAATAACTCTCTTTAATCATTCATTTTTATCAGTTCCTCATCACCATTGTCATATTCATTATTATTATTAGCACAATTATCATTATTATTATTGTTGTTGTTGTCCCCATTGCTGTTGTTATTATTATCATTATTTTTATTGTTATTATTGTAGCTGTTATTATTATCATTATCATTATTATTATTATTATTATTATTATTGTGATGATGTGTCTGGTTTTGCTGTTCTCTTTGCTCTTGTCGATCTTTGCTTTAATATAATTGGTTCAGAGTGCATTTGTTGTTGTTGTTGTTGTTGTTGTTGTTGTTGTTGTTGGTGGTGGTGGTGGTGGTGGTGGTGGTGGTGGTGGTGGT
>JAUZSX010308960.1:0-12414 GCA_034780655.1 Idiosepius hallami | reverse complement strand
ATATAAAGCCCGGGTAAGAGCACGTAAAAACGGCCTAGTGCCAAACTTGGGGGTGCTCACCAAGTAAATACCATACTCAACTTTTTATACAGTAAAACCTTGTACATCGTCATAGTCAAACTTGCGACTAGCAAGGTAGATGTTTAGATGAGTTACGAGAGAGGAATAAATAAAAACTTTTAATGGGGTTTAAGGGTTACTGTGATATAAAAATCATTCAAGATTTTATTCATGCATTATTTCATCAACTTCTGGGCTTTTATAATCAGTGTTTTCCTTCACCTAGATGAGTTACTTTTCTGAGTTAACAAGCTGCATCTGCCCAAGGCGGCATAAGGTAAAGGCAATGGTTTTGACTAGGATTTGAACTTGTGTAATACAATTCCAGAGCCCAAGCTTTTACCAATGCTCTACCTTAGTTGCCCAAAGAAATTCAAAGATAAATGTACAATAAACTTTGCATGTCGTCAAACTTGGGATTGGCAAGATAAAAAGTTAGACCAGGTACAAGAAAAAAATAAAGAAAGCTTTTAATGAATGTTCAAGGGTTACTGTGATAAATATTATTCAAGATTCACTTTAGTTATGCATTATTTCATCAACTTCTTCTTCCTAGTGTATATACAAAAAAAATTTTAAAAACCTTCGATAGTGCACAGAACATGCATACATGCCCTCATTTACCAAACTGCAGTATGTTGATAGCTTTTTTTTAGACTTTAGGGGAAAAAATTACCTATTACCATCTTTTTATGGTTATAATTTAGTTAAAACACTTTTCAAAAGTTGTTTTATAAAGTAAATATTAGATTTGGGTAGTTGTGAGTCACAATTAACAAAGCTTTAAGTATTTAAAGTGTATGTCGTAGCAAGTAGAGTATTTAAAAAATGTGGTGAGGTAGGAGGAAAACCAAGTTAAAAGATAGGCGACCTATAAGAATCTATAAAAGTGAAAATGTGTGTATATGTGTAAGTTCAAATAGACTCTACTAAACTTCTCTGTAAATATTTAGTCCACAGACTTGAAATATCATATACAGGATATTCAAACTTGGGTAAACTTTTTAACTGGTTTTGATCCAGAAATTTTGTTGATAAATTATTTTAAAGCAAAACCAATCATAGAACAGAACAGAATGAGAACTCCTACCTTTCCCAAGGATATGCCTTTGATTGAAGGTAACAGAACAACCATAAAATAGACCATGCTTTGGCATTTACTAGAAACATAATTTTTGAATCTACAATTTAACAGATACATTGCTAATTTTTACTTGATCGTAATTATTTTTTCTAAATTAGTCTTTTGATATTTCTAAATGACTGGTCAGCTTTAAACTGGACAGGATCAGCATTGTTTAATCTAGAGACAGATTAGCAACTGGTATTTCAGTGCAATGAATTGTGTTTTAATAAGATGATGTCTATGTATGAAGGTGTGCCCATAAATCCATTTAATTTTCATCCTTTCTCTATGTCAAAGAACAAAGCAACAATTACAGGAAGACGTTTTTCCTTAAAGCCAGCGGCAAGCATTAAATGTTCCAGGAAGCAAGTGAAAGGAGATCAAACAATGTGTCAAGCAAAGGTGAGACTTGAACCAAATTCTCTTGGACAGAGTTCACATAAAGGCCACATTCTTTTGATGGTCAGTTTTGTTGGCACCACTAAATAAGACACTCAGCTGTGTTATGATAGTAGTAATGTAACCAATTCAAATGACCTCCAATCAATTGAGTTCCTTTGACAGAACAGAATGTTAGAAACAATTTGGGGATATTTTTCATCTAAAATTATTCTCAAAGAATGACTTTTGTTTGAGAAAAATGGCAAATGATGAATCTCAAATAGAAAGAAAATAAGTATTAATATAAATAGAATAATAAAAATCACTAGTTAAAAAAAATAAAAATAAAAAAACACTTAGTATCATAAAATTGCGATATATGTTTATAAAAAAATGTAAGTTTTTAATATTGGATTTTGTTTTTTTATTCTTTGAGATGAAGCTTAATATTTTGTTAATTGAGTTTTCAGACTTTTGTCCTCATCTTTATTATGATTATGTTTTGGCTGATAAATACTTCAGCCTTCTTTAGGTGATCTAACTTAAGAATGTTCATGTCATAATTAAGAGTTTTCACAGAATTTTGAACTTAAACCTTTTTTAACCCAAAAAAGTAGACTATACTCGTTCTGTAAACCATGACCAGATGTTAGGGTTAAGTATAAGTAATTATTGCTTTGGAGGGGGATTGTGCTGCAATATCTTTGATTTAACTAGATTATGTTTGCCTCCACTGGAAAGATTCCATTTATAGCTAGGGATAATAGCAATGAACCAATTAGGTTCTAAATTTTTTATCATACACATTATTTAATGTATTTTGATTTGGTTTAATTCTCCATTATTTTTCTTCAGTTTCATGGGAAGAAAGCAACTCTGCTTTGTGGATTTAATGCCAACATAAATGAATATCATTGATTTTTTTGGGAAAATACAATTGCAAATTGTATCTTTCTGATTCCTTAAATAAGAATAAAGAAATAACATAACTAAATTTATTTTTCTCACACTTGCTCTCTGTCCTCATTTCTGAAAAAAATTACAAGAATAATACTTAGTCTTGCTTCATAAGAATGACACAAAGTCTACACACTAAAAATTCAATTAGACAATTGACTCTTTTTTCAACAAAATATAAAACAAACAAAAAATTGTAAAAATTGTTTCAGAGAGAAAAGTGGGTAGATCAACATGCCAAGCTTTATTGGCAATATATCAAGAAGAAGAAGAAATGCTTTAAGGAAACGAATGATTCTCAAATACCAAACACATCAACATAATCAGTAAAGGATTTAAATATAAAGAAATGCATTCATTTTGGAAATTCTTTGGGTTGAGGCTTTTTAATCTATATATCAAATTGTTTAGGAAACATCCTCAGGTTTCATAGTTGTTGCTTCACTATGTTTCCAGGTGAGCATTGTCTGAAGGTAGTTGTTTCAATTCCTAAATAAGCTGGCCAGAAGGTGAGATGATAAAAAATATGATGTAACAGATAACAACTACAGAAGGCAGTGGTTGCTGAGAATACAGTTACGAGACTCAAGTTCCCATCTCATTCAATTACCAGATGAAGGCCAGAAGATAAGTTGGCATAAAAATTGTGAAACAACAACTATGACAGATGAGGACAATAGTCTGCAAAAGAAATTAATACATAGATAAAAAAATATTCCGTCTCAATAAGTAATACCAAGATTTTTGACGTTAAAAGGTTCTTATGTATTCCCAACCTTTCTAAACACTTTTAACTGTTTATGAACTGTTTTGGCAATCCAATAGAACAATATAAATATATATTTTCTCCTCATCTTTATCATGATTATGTTTTGGCTGATAAATACTTCAGCCTTCTTTAGGTGATCAAACTTAAGAATGTTCATGTCATAATTAAGAGTTTTCACAGAATTTTGAACTTAAACCTTTTTTAACCCACAGAAGTAGACTATTCTCATTCTGTAAACCATGACCAGATGTTAGGGTTAATTATTAGTAATTATTGCTTTTGAGAGGGATACATAGATAAAAAAAAAATATCTCGTCTCAATAATTAAGACCAAGATTTTTGACGTTAAAAAGTTCTTATGTATTCCCCAACCTTTCTAAACATTTCCGATCTCCTTGACCATAAACAGGAATATACAATTTTTTTGTCAGTTTTTATTGTTTAATGTATGAAGAATGAAATTCCACCAAAATATTCTAAACTTGTTTTGTAAAAATATTCTTGATGATAAATAGTTTATAGAGAAAATGGTTTAAATAAAGCAGTCTTTGTTTGGAAAATATTTCAAAGTTATTTCCAAGACAGCACACTCAAGATACAAATGTGGTTTAATGTCGTGCCTTGCCCAAGGTGATCCAAAAGCTTATATCTAATTGCTACACATATATTTTTTTTAACATTGCTTCAAACTTGTAGGTTATTTATATGAAACTATTTAATATCAAAGTGTTGTTTGGATAACAGATGTTTGCCAAGTTTTATGGTTGCTATATCTATTCCCATTTTAGAATCATGTATTGGGGGAAAAGACTAGAGTGTTTTTCTAGTTGTATTTGATTTATTTTTATAGACATCATGTGTGAAGTATATTTCTAGATGGTCTATTATTTTTTTAGAAATATAACAATCTATAGAAATGACATTCTTCATTAACAAAAAAAACACCAAAAAAAAAAACTAAAACTTATGACATTACCTATCTTTGAGAAATTCTGTTAGAGAAAAATTACCAAATTAAATAAATTCATTAATAGAAAAATTGAATTGGATAACTTTACTAATAGAAGTCTTAAACTTACATTTTCATACAAAGTTTTTATTTCAATAAAATAGTTATTTCCAAGTTTATACATTTCTCACACAAAGTGAGAAAAAACCAAAATTTTGTGTTCAATTTTATGTTTGTTCATTTGTCAGTGTGTATTGATCCTGAAGGCATTTTTATTTTAAAAAAAAGAAAATTTCACCCACTCTGAAATCTAAAGGATACAACCTTTAGTATTTTCGACAAAAGTTGTCAGATAAATAATGAAGAAAATATCCTTTCATTGTGTTTTACAAGTTTTGTAAAAAATTTTAAATCATTAAAAAGTAGCAATTTTTCTAAAAGAGAGTGTGAGAGAGAGAGTGAATGAGAGAGTGAGAGAGAAAGAGAGAGAGGAAAAGCCATTAAAAAATATGCATAAAAAATAAACGTTACATTCATTTTTCTGAATATAGATTCAACTTTTTGCCCCAATTTTCAGAATATATTTGAGTCTAAGAGAATCAATTTAATTCTTCTTTTGTTCAACATATGAAAATTTAGTTCAAAAATGAAACTCAAGTACATAATTGTATGATGGAAGAAGACTTTGAGAAATTAAGTTTATTTTTGAATGCAGTTTTCTCCTTCGTTCAATGTTAAATGAATTTAAAAAATTCAACAAAAAAAAAAAAAAAAAAAAGAATGCTATTTTCTAACAGTTAATATCATTGTCTCTTTGAAATATTTTGTTTAAAAAGAGCTGCTATTCAAAATATTCTCTTTCATTAATTGTATGAAAAATACATAGAGGTTTCTTAAAAGACAATGTTAAAGAAAAAAATATATTCTTCAATAGACTTTACACTTAAATCAAAAATATTTTATGGAGGAAATATTAACCAGTTCATTTGTAGGCAAGATAGAATCATTTGTTTGAGTAAATTTGAGACATTATCAAGTAATTATATATATATATATATATATATATATATATAATAATTAAAAAAAAAAAGGCTTAAATGATGCGTTATAAGGTTTTGATTTTATTTATTTATTTATTAATTATTTAATTCATTAACATATGTATATATTTCTAAACCGTTACACCCACTGGTGCATTGAGCAGCAAATTTCTTTTTTTGCTGTTTCTGTAGTACACTTGTTTTTACGAGAAAGAATTGCGAGCCTATAGTCAACCTCAAAACCGCAGAACCTTTTTGGGGCTTTTGAAATCAGTATTGCCCAACACCTAGATGAGCTACCCTCCCGAGTTAAAGATACGCATCTGCAGTCAAAGGTAGATGCAATGGTTTTGATTGGGATTTGAACTCGTATCGTACGATTCCATAGTCCGAGGTTTTACCAATGCGCCACCTTGGCGTCTAAGTAAATACAGATGAATTGAAAACATTCTTATAAATATATAATGAATCCTTGAGGAACTATTGTTTTTTGAATAAAACAGGCACTATTTAACCCATAGCTGGAAGGAATGTGGGGATTCACACTTTTCCCAAGGGTATTAGTCGAAATATAAAGGGAAGTGGAATGATCGGGATTTGAACTTGCATATTACAATTCCTAAGTCTGACTGTCCATATACTGTCCCAAGTGGACTCCCCCACTTATTGAGTGTCGTAGAAGTAGGTATTAGTAGTAGTGTTGGTGGTAGGCAATGTTGAAAATGGTTTGAATCAAGAACAAATGAAGCATGCATGATTCCCCATGAGTGCACAGTAAACGGAGCATAAAAAACAAAAAGACGTACATAATGATATTTTGGATAGAAACATTAAATAGCCGGCAAAAGGGGTGTTTCTTGAAAATATTTAAGCAAAACCAAAGATTAAAATGCTTTTTAACACAATTTTCAAGAAAAAAAAAAAAACACCCATTCTTGTCATTGGCATTAAAAGACCTTAAAAAGTCTTTTAATGCCAAATGGTAATGTCAAAAGTTCTTGGGATTAAAAGAATTCAGAGTATCTTTTAGAAACTTTTGAAGAGAGGTTTGTAGCAAAAGAGTTACAATTCTTTACATTTAACCCCCCTCCTGACTATCCCCCCCCCAAAAAAAAAAAACTGCTTTTAATGACAAATTCGTTAAAAAGAAACATTTTGTAGAGGGAGAATCAAGTTTTGTCAGAAATATAAGAATTTATCATCAATTTCAAGATTAGCGCTACCCTTAATTGCCATGACCAAGACAACCATAAGTATGATTTGGTTTCATTTTTTATAGCACATCAACCTTTTCAGTCATTTAATGCTGAAATCAATCCTTTTTGATAAACACATTTTTCCAACTCATCTTTGCAGTCCATTAGTTTTGATGATGAGCAGTTGGGGCCTTGGTGCTTCACCCCCTGGTGTTTGCGGAGATCTCTTTTAGTGTGAAACTTCAGGTCACAAGCACTGCATATTTGGGTGCCGGGATTGTGTCGGTGTTAATGTCTAAGCTCTGAGGCTTCAATCTTTTTTTCTATTTCTTCTTTTCCTTTAAGGAGACTGTTAGGTTGTTAGTAAAACAGTAATTACATTATTTAATCAATAACTGTAATGAACAAGAGGATTTATACCTTTCCTCGAGGTATTAGTTTGGAAGTGCATGCAATTAATAAGCTGGGATTTAAACCAACATCTTTTGATTCCAAAGTCCAAACACTGATCCATTAAGTTGCAAGAACATCCTCTTCCTAACAATGAAAAGATGGATTGACAATTGTTTCTCACTTTTCAATAGAAATCAATGAATGGACTTGCAATGTAGCATTCGCTTTCATCAGCATTTCTTTCTTCCTGTGCTTATTGTCAGCTCGTAACTTAAAAGAATTATATAAGAACCATTCTTAGCCAAGATGAGACCAAAATCTTTGAAGAATTTTCATGTCTATTTAGAGAAAAGTTTACATCTAAAATGTTTTCTAATAGACTATACACCCAATATTCTATTCATATTGGTTTTCTTTTTGTTGTGACCTTGTTACGGGATCACAATATTAAGGTGGGAGCCTCTGTGTTGCATGAGTGGTTAAGCTGGTCATGCGCTCTCTGTATGGAGGCAGAACAGACTGGCTTACGCATTAGCCGGGCGAATCCATGTCGTCATGGATATAGGGGTGATAATACCCCAGAACACTTTTCTTTATTATAATTTATTTGTCATTAAAGCATTAAAAAAACAAAGTAGTTTAATCTAGTTTATTTTCATTAAAAACACCAGGTTTTAAATATAATTTAATAAATTTTACCATTAAATATTATACAGTATAAAGGTACAATGCTTCAATCAATCCTTTACTTTCTTCTGAAACAAAAACTTACTGAAATCAAATGATCAAACCTATTATTATTCTAATTTATTTTTGTGACAGTTTAGGCTCTGCACAGAGAATTAAGCCTTTTTGCAGTAAAATCATGGTGGATTAATAATTCTAACAATAGTCTTATCTAATTTATTTGTTTCCCTGTCTTTATTTTTATTATTTGAAGAGGATCCACTCAACTTGATAATTCAATCAACTTTTGATCAAATAGAAAAATTGTCTTCACTGTGACTTCATTCATCATTCTTTAATTTTCAAACCAGTTCAAATTTCAACAATCATTGAGTTTCCTCTAAAAAAGATTTTAATTTAAACTTTTTATTGAAAACATTCAAAGATTCTCACAAATAAATCATCAATAGACATGGCACTTGGAACATTTTTTTCAATACAAAAACAAGAGAAAAATTATTTTAAAACAACATGGAAGCTGGATGAAAAAGTTAAAATATAATTGGTTTCAAGTTATTTGTAGAGAAGAATTTTTTTCTCCTTTTTAAAAACCTTCATCTTTCTTCTTTTTTACTGGAAGTGACATTTAAACATAACCTGCTTTTTAAATTTAAGATAAGAAAGATACCAACCTGCCGAGACACAGATGGCTTCTCTAAGTTCTGTAATATAATCAGGTAAGAGGCTGCTGTTTTCAACCTGCCACTTTCAAGGCACTCCTGAAAAGAAAGAACATTTTTTTTGCATTTAATCAACAAATGTAGAAATTTCAAATTAACAACTAAATAATTGAGTGTGGATGCATGAGGACACACACACACAGACACACGAGTAAAAGACAAAAAGAAAAAAAAATTAATAAAAAAATATGAAAATGCTTGTGGACACAAATATCTTCTTTATCAAAAAGAAAGTGTTTTTTTTTTGTCTTTCTTTCATAATTATTATTTCATAATTAGATAATTTTCATTTTGACTTCTTGCAATGGACTAGAACATGGTTTATTGAACCAGGGGTGCTCACACCTCTTGGGAGTGCAAGGCAGTGTTCTAGAAATGTGTGAGTTGGCTTTTCTATTTTTTTTTTGTTGTCTTGAATTAAAAATACTGTTAATAAATCAATTAAATGTACTGTAAGGGGGTGCAAAAACTTATTAAAATATTTTAGGGGGGCAGGGAACCACTGAACTGGAACAAAATCATTCTTTCAATCAAACTTCTTTCGATATGCATATTTATTTGAAAAAGCACCAAACCAAGTAAGGCACAAGGCCATTTTTACGTGCTCGATATACCTGGGCTTTTTTAATTCAGTGTTACCCCTCAACTAGATGAGTTGCTCTCCTGAGTTCACGAGCCACATCTGCCCGAGGCAGCTGAAGTGAATACAATAGTTTAGTTTTTGACTGGGATTTGAACTCGCGTAATATGATTCCAGAACCCGAGCTTTTACCAATGCTCCACCGTTGTTGCCCAAACTTCTTTCGATATGTGTTTATTTATAAGCTTAGGAATTCTCATTCCATAACTTGTATCATGAATCAAGACATAAAGGAGTTCACTGAATTCTGCAACTCAAGGATTTTAATATTTTATCTATTATAGATCATGAAAATTAATATTTCATCTTAAGTTAGACTTGAATCATAAAAGGAGGTTTTGGTCTGGATTTGGGTTGACTTAAAAAAAAAAAAATCATTGTTATTCACCCATTTGTATTCTTATATAAATAAATGTGAGAGCATGAAAATACCAGCATAGGAAACTGGCTTGGAATAGCCTTCCCTTAATGAGAGAGAATCGGCCTCGGTAGATAACCCAACTACTAGTGATGATGTCATGATAATAACACCCTTGATGGTTTAAGCATTAAATATTGGCATGGAATAGCCTTCTCTTATAAAGGGTGAATGGGCCATTTTAAGTCAAGGAAGATAACTCAACTAGTGATGGTGTCATGATCAGATATTGAGCAACTGGAGAGATTATGAATTATCAACTTGCATTGTCATTGTTCCTCCTCTTATGGAGGATGCCACCATGAGTGATGATAGATGCTATCATCACTCATGAGGTCTCAGAAGTTCACATTCTCAGATAGTATTCAAAGGGAAAAAATAATCGCTAAGGAAGACTTAACAGCCCTGACCAATAAGGTATATTAAAAAGGGTGTAGTAAATTCTATCTAAGACTGAGGATGATGATAATGGAGAAATCTTGTCTTTTTCTTTCATAACGTTATTTTAACTATAACTATTTTTGCTTTTTACAGATTTCTGATTATTTGAATCTTTTTAATTTTTTTTTTATCAATACATTTCTCTAAAATTTCAGCAGTTTTTCCGAATGAATTTATGAAACATACAATATCTATGCAATATCTATCGAGATTATAATAAAAAAAAAAAGTTTTTCAATTCGTGTCGATGAAATCTTATTGTCCACACATGTACACCTAATTGTTTTGTTTTTCTAATACGTCTATTGTCTATTTGTCTTATTATAAAACTAGAATGTTAAAATAATTTGTTTTTACTATCAATTATTTTCTCTGATAAATTTAATTTTGTTAACAAAAAATTAAGAAAACAAATTTTAAAATGTATCGTATTGGATTCACTCATTTCAAGCAAACTTGAAGGTCACTGTATAAATTAGAAAGACACATTTACTATTTCATTGGTTTTCTATAGATTCATAGATCAAATCTAAATTTACAGTAAATTTCTAATAAATAAAAACTTAATTGCAAGATATATTTTTGTTAGAAAAAAAAATCTCTACATGTCAAGACATTTAAATAAAGTAAATTTTTTTAAGAAATTAGAATAACTTGAAGATAAAGCAGCAAATAAAAATAAAACTGGAAAAGTAAAAGATTTTAATGATGCATAATTAATCTTAATTTCTTTTACGCCTGTAACTTCAAAATATTTCATTAATTCTTATTTCAAAATGATTTAAATTTATTTTTTTTAAATAAGAATATATTTGACTTGCATATAAGTTTTCAATTTATTTCTTTATTTTTTTCGTTAATTACTATGTGTTTATTTTGTTTAATTGCATATTGACTCCTTTAAAGTACTTTAATGCCAGGAAAAAAATTTTGATATACCTTTTTTGTCAGCAGTCAGGTAATATCATGTGTTATTGGTACCATGTAATTTACTGTTGCATTGTTGGGTTAACAATGACTAAATTGATTTCTCCACTAACTTTGCCTGGTGGGGAGGATGCATAGTCTCCTAGAAGGATTAAAAACCTCTTCATATGCCATCTTGGTTAATAAGACAATATGCACTATTTAACGCATAGCTTTAGAGAATGGGGTGACTCATACCTTTTCCAAGGGTATTAGTTCAGATGGGAATGGAATGACCAGGATTCAAAGTCATGTATTACAATTCTGAAGTTTGACTGCTCCAAGAGGACTTTCCTTATATGTTTGTTAGCCATAATATTTCAATCTTTAACTAAAATTACAACCCAAATATTAGATTGTCTCAAAAAATTCAAAGAAGTATGTCAAGAATTCTTTGCTTTGAAGGCAGATCTGAAAGCCTGTACATCGATGGCAAAATCTTGGAAAATGGTCTTTATTTTGAAAAATAATCTTTTCTTTATGTTATTACTTGGCAAGTAAAATTTTAAAGAATTTAAGAACTTTTTGGACAACCTGGTATATGTAGTAGGTTGTCTTGAAGGTTTGTAAACACTGATGGTTTATTTTCAGGAATAATTTTCGTTGTTACTTAGCAAGTATAATTTCAAAGTATTTACAAATTTTTGGGACAACATAAGTATAAATCATTAAGCTCCAATTTTTAAGGATTCCAAAAAATAAGACTGATTTTAATCCCTATATGTTTGCAGATTCCATATTTGGCTTGATTTACATAAACATTATTGACGTGCATTTAATTCCATTTTTGGAAAGCGATTGCAGACAGATGAATTGGTCAGCGCAAAAAAAAAAAAGAAAAAAAAAAGAATTTCTGTACTCTTTTTTTCCAAGCCATTCTGAATGCAACAATGCAACTTTCACTAAAGCAAGATGTGATAAGGAAAATGGATGTTATTTAAGACAAGTGTTAGTGAATGATTGCTGCTATCAATGCAGCAACAGCAGCAACAACAGCAATCTGTGCAGTTATTACTGGATTATACAAGCCATCACAGAACAAAAGCAATTTCTTGTTCATTCCAAATGAACTGAAACATGATAAATGCAGTTAAATCTGAAGAAAACAAATGTCTTTAGCAATCGGCAATTCTTCCATGCAAACATGCCAATCTAAAATGAATTGGAATGATAAATTTAAATCTTATTTCTATTATGAATAAAAAGTTTGAATTTAGATTTAATTCATTCAATTTAATTCATTTCTATTATTTATTTGGAGTATATTAATTATCATCAAAATTAAAAAAAAAAAACTCTACTCCTCTTTTTTAGGATGTTTATTTTCATTTTTTTTTCTTGTTTTTGAACATGGATCTTTGTCTTGGGGTCTAGTTCAATAGCAAGAAAAAAAAACAAAAAGAAGATTCTAAAAAGAGGATTAAAGTTCTTCTTAACGAAACCTGTTATTGAAATGAAGGGAAAAAAAAATTCTATATTGGATATCATAAGAATCTTTATTTTTTCTGGTTTCATTTCTTTGCAAATTAGAAAATTTCATATTCTTTGAAATGCTATTCTAAAGAATTTAATTAAAATATCTATATAAAAAAAGTTAATTATAGTTATTTTTATTTTTGAGATGAGGCATCGAAATTTAGGTATTGACTTTATTATTCGGACTTTTGTCCTC
>JAUZSX010308950.1:0-12415 GCA_034780655.1 Idiosepius hallami | reverse complement strand
ATAATGAAATTGAGGATAGGAAAAAATTATCTTAATATCCATATACTGCTCTACTTTCTCTACACTGATCAACAAGGAAAATTAGATGTTATTTATTATCCGGACATATGTTTCACTAAATTTTTTTACCATTAGCAGCGGATGAAAATTGCTTTCATGTTTGGATAATAAATAACATCTAATTTTCCTATTTGTCTTCTATCTAATTATAATGTCTGAAAATTGTTTTTATTTAGGCATCTTTACATTTAAACAAGTTTTACTGAAAGAACAAAATTCTTCTGTTTATTTAATTTTTTTCAACTCCTTTAGACCTAATAGGATAAGGAAGTTAGAAAAATTATATATATGCGTGAATATGGCATATATTTACGCAATAAACTTATATTTGTTTGTTTATATTTTAGTTCAATAAAATCTGTTTCTACAAAGTTGACTGAATTTTCCTTTTTCAGGATGTTGGTGTTAAAGAATCTGTTGTTCGGTTAGAAAAATCTGGATCAGAAAGTATCAGTTTAAAGTCTGGCATTTTTGTTTGTAGTCTTCATTCAGGTTTCATTGCAGTATTAAAAGTTGGATCACACGGAACAATTGCAGCTGTCAAAACTACACCTAATGTAAGAATTAATAATAATCTTATATAATATTATATTTTGAAATATTGTTATAACCTATAACATAATAACCACATTGTTCTTAAGAAATAATAAATTTAACCATAATTATAATGTTTACCAATGAAAATATTTTTGTCATGAAATTGTCTATGAATTAAAAAATATATATTCTGGTGTAATTCCTCTTATAGTAGGACAAAATAAAACTTTACAATTGTTTTTTTTTTATGGCATATCAAATTTTTTAGGTCATTTAATACCATGGTCAATCACCTTTAGATAAGCCTTCTTTTGTTCACAATTTTTTTTTTTGTAAAACAAAATATACACAATTTAATTCATAGCTGAAGGTAATGTGGTTATTCATACCTTTTCCAAGGATATTAGCCCATTTATGTATGCAAATGGAACGATGCCTTACTAAACAAATAATATCAAAAACTCTAACTTTAATAATTTATTTGGTAGCAAATGATCCACTGTGGTTGACGTTCCATAAAACCCCAGCCAAACCAAATTAAACTTTAAAATATTGTTAATTGTTTATTAATTATTATTTCACCAGTGGTGTCTGAAGGATTTTCTTATAAAATATTGGTTAAGACGAAATAAAACCAAATTATTTGTGCTAAAAAAGACCCAAAAAACTAGAAGGCAAGTAACTCTGGAAAAAACAAAATTATAATAATAATAATATAGCAAATGAAACAAAACAAAATGATTTTCAGAGAGAAGACCACAAAAATATTCATGTTTCAAACTAGACTTATTGCTTGAATCAAGAACATCAAATTTTCAGCCCTTCCCCCCTTTTTAAATTTTTCTTTCTTTTTTTTTTTAAGTAACATGGAATAAGTTTATCACTGTAATCTATTTTTTTGTCTTTTTCATTTCTCAGGTTCTAACAAGTCAAGTGACACGTCATGGAGACAAACAAGTTCTTTTCACCTTAGAATCAACTGAAACAGAGGTAAAAATAATTTCTTCCCTCAAATTTCTTTTTTTTTTTTGTATTTTTTCACTTCTTTCTAATTCTTTATTATTTTATTTCATTAAAAAAAAACCCTTTTTTTAATGGGCATATACACTAATTGTATATACTGAGCTTGATATTTAAAAAAAATTGTTTAGGAACTACCTTTAAAAAGCCACTTAAAATTAAAACAACATGCGAAAAAAAAATCAAATATCATTTTGATGGTATATAGTTCTAAAATGAAGTGTGGCTGGAGCTAATTGACTGTTCATGTCACAATTCTGTAAAATATTTACTTTTAATTCACAAGGATTATTTGATTTTACCTTGCATTTGATTCAACAGTATCTCTATTAAAAGTTTAGATGACTTGAATTTGCATTTACACAGCTTCATTTACCATGTTTAAAAAACAACATTCATAGCTGCTGAAACATTATATGTGGTAATTTGAAACATTGCTATAATCAAATATAAATGTACATATTATAAAAACAAAAGGTTGTTTTTGAGATTGATAATATTAAAACTATTAAATTTTTCTTTGCAAAATACTTAGAATTAAAGCAATTGTCCAAATCTTCATTCCCCATCATTATCCTTGTGTAGACAGTTGTCCATGACTAGCACAGGTCTGCCTTTTTGCAGCTGTTCGAAGACCAGTTTGCCACTTCATCCAGTCGGTTGTTTGTCTCTCCCTGAGCTTCCAAGCTTTCAAGTCTTTCCTGATTATTGCTGCCAACGTTTTTTTGGGTCGTCTTGCGCTCCATCAACGCTCAAGTTGTAGGCAAATACTTTATATAATACAGATTTACCATCTCAAGTACTGTATGAAAATAATGTTAATTTGTATTCTGAAACTTTATTTTTTTTTTTGTTCAGGTTTTAAAGATGTCTGGTCTTGATGTTTCCACTGGGTCTCCTTTGAAAGATTTATCTCATAAAATTACTTACCCAAAAGCTTATGGACAACCTGTTCAGGTAATATTTTTTCAATATATTCCCTGCAATTTTTAACCTGAAAACTTTTTTTTTTTTTTGAGTAAATTCTTACATTCGTGTTAGTTAGGATCCTGATAAAAAAAAATGGTAGCTAACAAAAAAGACGATTGGTAATCAGCAAAGTTTTTGATAATGTAGGGTAACTTTTTTGATAGATTTTCAAAGATCTACACATCAGACATATAGAAAACTATATATATGTGTAAAAACGACAAGATGAAAAAACAAAACAACGTAATTAAATCTAGACATAAATCTATACAAGTTTATTCACATTTTCATTGTGGTCTCCTGCATTTTCAAGGTCTTTGCTTATTGTCTATTTTCTTTAAAATAAAATGTTAATATTATTATTTTTTTTACATACAAAGTCTGTTACTTTTATTAACACCCTTATGTATTGATATATGTTTACTACTTACAATTGAATATTTTCTTCCGTTCTCACCAGATATAATTTTCAATTTGACTGCCGCTTCTCTATCCCAGAAAACAGTAAAAGAGCATAAAAGAGGCTTTGAAAACACAACTATTGAAATAAATTGACAAATGTATGCAGTTATGAAGGTTATGGGCAACTCAGTCTTATGCAGCAAACGCAATGCCAATGTCCCTGTCAGGCCTTCCTTCTATGCACCTTGTGTTGTCCTTGCTTGCCTGGGTACCTGGATAAACTCTTATCTTGTCTTCACTTGCTTTGATGAACTTGCAAACTATTCACATGTGCACAACACAAGTGAAGCATAGACCATATAAAAAATATAAGAAAAGTTCTGATTGGATGGAATTGACTCTAAATAGTCAATCAGATCTGTTTAGCAGCCTTGTTGTCTTTTTGATGGTCCTCTAGAATTTTTTTCGAGAGCCCACTTAGGTTAAAATATCACCCAATTAAGGTCTAAAGGATTAATGTGTACATAGGTTCTAGCTAAGATTATTGTCTTTGCTTATAAAACAAAAGTTTGATCACTTCATGGTCTTGTTTATGATTTATTATCAAAATCTCTTTTCTCTAGTGTGATGCTCTATTGTTTACTAAGAAGGATGGACATATTGGATTTAAATCTGTTATTCGTTCAGAAGATTATACTTTGCATTTGGTACACAAAGCAGGTCAGTTCATTTGCATCTATCTATCTATCTATCTATCTATATATATATATGTATGTAAAAAAAGAAATAGGTAAAAGTTAAAGTATATTTAATTGTATCTTGACATAAATGTTTCACTACTAAACATTTATCTTTTTCAAACGGAAAACATGTAGGAGAGAAAAAATAAACGATGTAGACAATTTTTTTTAAAACAACATTCCTATCTTGTAACTTCTTATTTGTCTTTTTTCCTATTTATATTGTGTGGAAATACTGATTTCCTAGATATAAATTTATATAATTTTTTTTATTTGATTTTTATTTGATATTTTAATTTTGATTTTACATGATATTAGTTATACTGGGTGTCCAAAAGGTCATTTCAGCCTGAAGATTTTCAAACAAGGGTTTCTTATGCAGTACAAATGCGAGAAATTGTTCAAAATGACACTAGTTTTCTGAAAAAGTTGATTGTGTCAGATGAAGTTCATTTTCATTTGACAGAATTTAATAAGAAAGATAACTACAAATTTTGGGGTTCTGAAAATTCAAAGGCAATTCATCAATTAATCAGTGACTTTTTGGACACCATGTATTAGGTATATTTACTTGGTCAGCAGCACCAACCAATTTTGGCACAAGGCCATTTTTAAGGTGAATGCAATCGTTTTATTATATATTAAATAGGTTTTTATTATTATGTATGTATTAGATGTGTTTTTCATACTAATGAATATTTTTGTATTTTGTACTGTTGAATATTTCTGTTATTAAATAAATGAAAATTAATTACTTGGGATTCAATAACAAGACTCAGCATCCCTATCTAGAGTTGAGTTACAATTAAAACACCTGAAGAAGGCCTTAGGGTCACTAGGCTGAAACGTATATGAAAACATCAAATCACCAAGATGAGGAAAAAAGTCAGAAAAAAACCCCAGTTAATTTCTTTAAATAAATAACAATTTGAATATTTTTTTTCTAAAGGCTTGATTATAGAATTTTGAAATCTTTATTAAATCTCAAACTTGATTTTTTCCTTTTTAGCAAATTGATCTCATTTTAAGTCATTCATAAAAAAATAAACTTTGAACTAAAAAAAAAATCTATTTTGGTTTCAGGTCGAATTGCCTGGCGTCGTGAAGAAGCTTTGGCTTATATTCTGTCTGTGGAAATGGTTGATCTTCCTGTGTCGGAATCACAAGCGAAATTTGAAGATGAGTTTGGCTCACAACAAAGTAAGCAGCTTTGTTCTTATTTTAACCAAAAAAAAAAGAAAGAAAATTTAATAATTTATGGAATTGATTTCAGGGATTATGAAAAGATGCAATTGTTAGGTTGTCCCATATGTTTATAAACACTTTGAAATCTTACTCACCAAGTAATAACAAAAAAAACACAAAAAATTATTCCTCAAAATAAAGAAAATAAAGACCATCATTTTCCAAGACTTTTCTGCCATTAATCTGCAAGCTTTCGGATCTGCTGAAAAGTACTATTCAGAAAGAACTTCAATCTTTTATAATTTTGGTCATCCGCAAGAAATATTGCTCATTATAATTCAGATCATATTTATATAAGAGATAAATTTTGATTTATCATTTGCTTTCAATTTTCAGATGATGTTGTGACAATGTTCGCAAATCGATTAACTTCACAAATTGGACAAATTAAGGTGAGATTTTTATTTAATTTTTAAAATTTTATTGTTTATTTAAACTATTTTACCAGCAAAAATTACCATAATCAAGGTGTCAACTAGAACCCAAGTATCTTTCATATTTGGAATCATTTTTCCAGCATAGTCAGGACATTCTTAAGGTTTTGTAATCAATGTTGCCCCTCACATAGATGAGTTGACAGGTCTCTTCTAACTGGGTATTTGGAATCAGTGTTATCCCTACACCGAAACAAGTCACTATCCTGAGTTGATAAGCCTCATCTGGTTGAGGAAGCGGAAATTGAGTGCAATAGTTTTGACCTCATCTAATGTGGTTTCAGAGTCCAATCTTTTACCATATATTATAGTCTATGCAAGATATTAGTATCTGAATAAATATCTGATTGAATTGAAATTTTCATTGATGAAGGCACAACATTATTTTCTGCAAACTGTTACCTTATAATCATATACAAGGTTTATTCCAAAAGTAATGCCTCCTTTTTTTTTATTCCACCTGAATAGATCAGAGGGGATTGCAAATTGCATTGTTATGATGAATGAACTTATGTATTCGTCCACTGAAAGTTTCATCTCTCTGCTGCAGATATTTACGGTGTGAGACTCCACTGTAGCAGCTCCTGTCATGGACATGCATCAGAAGCTAAGATGCATTATTGAATTGCTCCATGCAAAAAAAAAAAACATGAACCAATGAACATTCACTGACGTTTACGAAGCCGATAAAATAGATGTCAGCACAGATGTGTTTGTTGATTTCAGAGTGGCAACATAGATGTGAGTGGCAAAGTTTGCTCAAAACATGCAAATGAACTTACTCATTTATTGCTGGCAAAAGTGGACTAAGAATGGTGGTGGCAATAAGTTCTGGAGCACAAAAGGTCACTCATTTTATTGTTTCGACTTTTCAATTTAAAGAAAAAAACTACCTTTATAAAATTGGTGGCATTACTTTTGGAATGACCATCATATCTGTTTGAAAACAAAATAACATATTATAAAATCATTAATGCAGTTTTAAGTTCCATTCATTCTTTATTTTTTGATATTTATAAATTTTGTTTTTTAGTCTTTGATTCAGTATATTATTCAACGAATGCAAGGTCACCGCCACCATCAACCGACATCAAGCATTGAGGATGATGAAGAAATGGAAATTGATGATAGTGATGATGATGATGACAATGATGATGAGGAAGAACTTACAAGGGATGAATTCAATCTGAATAAAATTATTTTGGCTGTCACTCAACCTGGAAAGGTGAGAGAAAGGCAGGAAGGGAGATTAATGAAGGAGAGAGGGAGGGAGGGAGAGAGTTGGGGTAGAGAGAGAGAGAGAGTGTGTGTGTGTGGTTGAAGAGGAAAGAAGCAAGAGACACAAAAAAAAAGCAAAAAAATAATTTTGATATTTTTGCCTTTGGGAAATTATTGTTAACTTTTGTTTTTCAAGCTATTGTCCTTCTTTATTTTGATGTTATATTATTATTAAATAATAATATTTATTCATATCTTATTTGTCGGGCTATGACAATATGATTTTATGAAAGAATATGCTTGTCACATCTCTAGTTATTAAGGCTGTGACAAGAATATTATTAAATAAAAGCATGTCACAGCCCTACTACTAATATATTTACTTGGTGAGCAGCAACCAAGTCTAGCACAAGGCCATTTTAAGGTGAATGGAATGATTTTGACTAGGATTTGAACTCGCATACTAAGATTCCATAGCCCAAGCTTTTACCTTTGCTGCCCTACTAATAAGTAGAAATTTAAAAGAAGTAGTAAAATCATAAACTTGTCAAATAACAACAAGAATATTTTTTAATAAAAGCATATTGTCACAGGCCTATTTATTAGCTCATAATCAATTGTGATGCTTAAAATTTCATCAGGTCTGAAATTGCAGTCTTTGTTCTTCTCTATCAAATGCCATTTTCTTGATTATTTGAATTCTTAGGAGGGAATTTTAACTGAAACTTTTTATCAATTATGTTTGACTGAAAATTTCATAAAAGACTGACCAAATTATGTTTATTTTAAAGATTCATTTCAATCTTCCCTGCCGCAATGTCCTCCCAAGTTCCAAGGTCTATGTGGTATCTTTTGATGTTGTATTTGTACCTCATCTTTTAGCCTACTGGGGCATGCTGTTCGCAAGCTACAACAATGACCTTCATCATACTGCAGAAGACTAGTGCAGATTGAGAAAGGAGAGGGCGTCTACTTTGCAGACCCAATACAAACCCACCACTACCTTCACCTTGCCTCACTGTAAAAGAATAGTCAGGTCTAGGATCAGGCTCTACGCCCATCTGAAGGCCCACAGGGACCTGAGACGGGGGACAGTCGCACTTGATGAGTGATCGCTGATGATGATGCTAATGATTTTAAACATCATGTCTTTTTTTTTTAATCAAGAAAGAATACAAAGATTAATATAAAATAAAAATAGAGACAATTTAATTTAGTGCATATAAAATGTAACAGTACTTTTCAAATCAGTTTTATTTCCTGTTATTTTTTTCTGTTCTTTGAATCTGGAATTAAAATATCTTTTAGAAAATTTATTTTTTTTTTCTGCTGATTTTCAGTTGTTTGGTATTCGTAGCCAAAATGGTCACATCATTTGGCAGCATTACATTTCCAAGATGTCTCCATTTGAAAACAATGGCAAAGCAAAGTTGTTGCTTTTTGTTATGAGAACAACAGCACATATTGGACTTCACCCCCAATGCTTGGTGTTGGGAAAAAGCAAGGTAAACAAATAGTTTTTTGTTTTTTTAAGGAATTTTTTTTCTGGCTTCAAACGTTTTCTAAGATTAAATTCACATTTGCCTTGTCATCTGGAATTATATTTAGAGCCATGAAGTCACTCAATAATCAGGTTTTAAAAAAATGTTGGTACTTATTGTGCAGCGTAGTTCTGTCGCAAACATATTTTTACATACAAATTTTAAGAAACCCCATTCAACCTTTTTCATTGATTTACTTAACTAAATTTTAATTTTTTTTTTAATTACCTAAATTTATTTCTGCTTATCTTTATTTTGGCATAATTTCAACTTTTATCCCTTTTTATTTTTTGGCACATTTCTACATTTTTAATTTGTTAATTTATTTACCTAATTTTATATTTGCGTTTTTAATATTTTCAAGTAACTAATTTTTTTTTTTTTTTTCAAATACGCTAATAAATATTTTATTATGTGAAAAATAAATAAAAAAATTTTGAATGGTGTAGCAAAAAAAAAAATGTTAATCCATTCCTTCCTTTTTTTTTTTAAAATAATAATTCAAATTTGAAAATAAAAATATTTAGCTTAGGGACCACACTACTCAATGCGTTTGAAGAATGTAATTTTATTAGTGATTTAAAAGAAAAAAAGTGTCCTTTCTGTTTTAGGTGAATGGTAAAGGTTTGTTGTATGCATTCAACCCAGTCACTGGTGCCCCTGTTGCTGATATACCATCCAGTGGCAAGAATTTGGCTTATAATGTACTTCAGGCTTCCATGTTTTCAGAATCTGATAACAACTTCTTGAAAGGAGTTTTAATTCTTGATGACACCTACACAGTAAGTGTTTTTTGTTTTCTTTTTCTTAATAAAAAAAACAAACTTCTATTTTCATTGTTGCATAGCCTGCCGTGTGTGACTCCTTTTTCTTTTCCCCCTTTAGCCAGGGTCTTCCATATAATGGGTTTCTTCATTTATCATGGTTGATTGTCTCTTTTTGAAAAATGATTTTGTCCTGTAGTAATTCCATTGACCATTACACCCAGTGGTGCGTTGGGCAGCAAATTTGTATTTTTGCTGTTTATGTAGGATACTTGTTTTACAAGAAAGAGTCGCTAGCCCTATGCTCAACACCCAACCTGGAGGACTCCTGTAGTAATGATAAGCAACAAAATATAAGCAGGAAAGACTCCCAAGAAATTTTTTAAAAAAATTAACTATTTTATTAATTATTTGGATTATATTATACTGACATCAAAACCATTTCATTCACTTAAAAAATGGCCTTGTGCCAAACTTGGTTGATGCTGCTCACCAAGTACATACATACATATATATATATATATATATATATATATATTATACTGATATCGAACTTTGCTAAACAATGTTTAAAATGAGTTAAGAATGAAATCAAGGGTAGTCCATTTTGGGATAATGAATGCAGAATGCAAAACTTTTTAGTAAAACAAGACAAAAATACTTCAACAAAAACAGGCGTAAAAAAGATCTTTTGAAACAAATAACACAGATAGAATATTATATTTACTTGGTGAGCAGTACCAACCAAGTTTGGCACAAGGCCATTTTTAAGGTGAATGCGATGATTTAGACTTGGATTTGAACTCGTGTACTATGATTCCAGAGCCCTAGCTTTTACTAATGCTCCAACTTTGCTGCCTACAGACAAAATATACTAATTTCTCATAGAAAGTAATTTTTAACAAAAAAAAAATTTTTTTTAAGTTTATACACATGAATATGTAATAAAAAAACCATAACCACACCTAATATATTATTAACTTATTATTATTGTAATATTATCTGTGTATATATTTTATGTATGTTTTTTTTTAATTAATATTGTTATAAACATACTACAAAGAAATTTAATTTGCGATTATCTCCCTTGATTTTCCAAGCCAATCCTGTTATGTTGTATAAATTGAGTTCTGATCAAATCTCATTACAGGTACATACCTACCCAGCCAGTTACAAAAAGACATTAAAAACATTTTTATCAACTGTGTTTTTCCACACAGTTGACATTGAAAAGGGAGAAATCCTTGGTTATCGTGTTGTCAACAATCGAGGAAAGGTAAGTTACAAAACACTCTTTTATCTTTCAATTCTTGTCAGTTAAATTCATAATTAATTAAATTTAATCTTTAATTAAATCCAGAATTGATTGATTAAAAATTTTCTTTTAAAAGCTGCCAGCTAAGTCCATTGAAAATCAAATTCTCTAAAATAGAAAAAATATAAATATCAATAAATTTGCCTTAGTTTATCTTCAACTCAAAAACATTGCATTGTTCAGAAATATATATTCTCTTTTATTTTTGTCTAGAGTCAGAATTGATCTTGAAACACTTGGATAAACTGATAAGAAAACATCCAACGAAGCATTTATGATTTCTATTATTCAGATTGTGATCACTGTGCTTAAAAAGGAAAGACAATAAACTAAATACTGTATTTCCCAATATATAAGATGAATCAAGAATTTTAAAAATTAAAAAAAACAAACCCTAAACATGTTTGGTGAAAAAGGAAAAGAAAAAAAAAGTCTTCTGTCTGCACTTTTTAGACTAATTATATTTAGTGTGGAGCTTTGATGAAATAGTCGGATCATAATAACTGGGAATTGTAATTTTGGGGCTTGGTTTATATGCAGGGAAATACAGTAATACAAATTGTCATCAAGCCTCATTACAAAATGTTGACAATTCCCTTTTTTTTGTTTTCCTTTTTACATGATTATATACATATATAAAGGGTTTGTTTTCCATTAAACAAACCAATCTTTATTACATGTGGTTCATGCATTTTATTGCCTTATTACTTATATCTCATTCAACATTAGATGAATATTATATTTACTTGGTAAGCACCAACCCAAGTGTGGCACAAGGCTATTTTTACATGCTTCTACCAGGACTTTTTACATTCAGTGTTACCCTTCTCCTAGATAAGCTGCTCTCCCGAGTTAACGAGCTCCATCTGCTAAAGATGAATGCAATGGTATTGACTTGGATTTGAACTTGTGTACTATGATTTCAGAGCCTGAGCTTTTACCAAACTTTGCTGCCATTAGATGAATATATTTGCTTATAATAATCTTGTTTTGAATTGTTAGATGCAGACTGAGAATATCTGGTCAATTAATATGCAGCCAAATTTACAGACCATCACAAATGTTGTGCCTAAAAGATCAACTGGTAAGTAGAAGTGATGATTATTTATTAGACTGTCCCAAAAGTTTGAAGAAGCATGTCAAGAATTCTTTGATTCAAAGCTGGTGGGATGGTATTTTTACCAGATCCAAAAGCTTGCAGATTGATGGCAGAAAAAGTCTTGGAAAATGATGGTCTTTATTTTGAAAAATTATATTCCCATCTGAAATTGATATTTACAACTAGAATTAGTTTTTTCTTTTTATCATAAAATGTTTTTACTTTGCTTTTGAATATTTATCTATATTATATATTTATCTGTAATAAATCTATCTTATATATTATCTTTATTTATCCACCTTAAACTGATATTTGCTATTTGGATAAATTTTTTTCTTTTCCTATCATAAAAATTTTTTGCTTTTTATAATTTCTCAAGTGTGATAAATTTGTTTTGTCACAAACAAAATTGTCCCTACCTTCAACAGATTAAATTTTATTTAAAGAAAAAAATTTTTTTTTCAGAAGTTGTTCATTCACAGGGTCGTGTCCTTGGTGATAGAAGTGTGCTGTATAAATACTTGAACCCAAATTTGGCTGTTGTTACGGCAGAAGGGGAAGAACCATCGTTACCATCCCAAAAAAGTGAGACAATAATGATTTTTTTGTTTATCAAAATTCTCAACAAATACAAAGATTATGACTTGTTTTTTCATTTATATCAGTAATTTGTAATATTAAGTTTTTTCATAAATAGTATGAATATTTTAACTCATGTTGGACATAATGATTGAAAAATGTATCAATTTGACTAATAGACAAAGACCTGTAGTAATGTAAACATCATAATTTAGTAAGTAGAGGTTAATATGCCATAAAACAGATCAATCATCTAAATTTACGCATTTTTAGGTGATTTTTTGATAACTTTTAATTCTCTATAAACAATCGATTTTGGATAATCACTATTAAAATATTTTCTCTCATTGCAAAAAAAAAATAAGAGACCATTTTTAAATTTGTCATTTTTTTCTCTGTTCAAATTTCAGCCCCGTCCAATTTTCTGAATATTTATTTAATCGATCTGATTTCTGGAAATATTGTCTTCCATGCAACTCACCGTCGAGTTCG